>CAVNYN010274516.1:0-26914 GCA_963692815.1 Nyctanthes arbor-tristis
CACTCCACTCTTTCACACACACACTCAAATGTATGGCTGGTTTAGGTATTTATAGACAATGAATGGCGGTGGTCTTGTCTCTAGAAAACTCCATGCATGTCGGCTGCGTTCCTTCTTGGCTGCTTCCTTTTTCTTGCAACTTGCTATATTTTATTCTCATTTTCTTATACAACTTACTGCTCCAGATTTTTCAAGAAAATGTTGGCTGCCATTTGAATCTTCTCGGCTGCTTCCTTCTTTTATTATTTATTTGCAACTTGATGCTCTAGATTCTTCAAATAACAGCAATGCAATTTTATCTCCAAGATTCTAGAAATGTTGGTGATGATCTTCAATTATTACAACAAGAGACAAGGTAAAAACGATTGTTGATAGACTAAAGAGTTGTTATGTATTGCTGCCAGGCGAAAAAGAGGATGAGGTGAAATTGCATGATGTTATTAGAGATTTTTGCTTGTTCATTGCATCGTAAAGCGGCCAACATGTATTTATGGTTAAACATGTTGGTTTAAAGGAATGGCCAGAAAAATGAGGACGTTGATGAGTCATATACTGCAATGTCATTGACATTTGATAAGCTTCGCCAGCTTCCTAGTAGGTTAAAGTACAGGAAACTCTAAGTTGTTGCGGATAAATTGCAGGGATAGTGAACTTATCTGTGCACCCAATAATTTTTTTAAAGATATGAAGGAACTTAGAGTTGTTGAAGTCACTAGCCTTCAAAATAGTCCCAATATTGAAATTCCATCGTCAATCCAATTTCCAACATTTGTTTGAATTTTATGTTTGGAGATGTGTGAATTGAAGTATTATGACAAGATTTTATTTTTCGGGAGTCTAGACAAGTTGGAAATTCTCTCCTTTTTTCGATCTACACTCTGTTGATTTTGATTTCGGTGACATTGCTAAACTTAATAACCTGAGGTCACTAAATTTGAGGTTTTGGAGAGACCACTGCCCAATTTTGCCTGGTGCTCTACAACGTATGCAAAAATTGGAAGAGCTTTATTTGGGAATTTACTTTGATATAAAAGATGAAGAACTTGGGTACATTATCGAAGATGTAAGTTTTTTTGACAGCTAGCATTATACCCAGAGAAGCTGCAACGATTTAGTACATCAGTAGGGGCTTCAGGGATTCCGATATCCTTCGAGGGATGTTTCAGTAGAACAGTTGAAGCAGATGAAACTAGTACCAAGATCATGTTTCAATCGCCAAACCTCAGACGTGTGCTCTTCCGATCTTGCTTAAAAAGTTTTAAGAGCTTCATGTCACAGTCAGATGCCTTTGGCACCCGTCGAACAATCTTCGACCAAGTAAGTGCCCTTGGATGCTTTAATTTCATGTGAAGTAATTCCAGGAGAATTGTTTTTGAAATTTTTTTACAAAATTCTTTTGATTATTTTTTTTAATCACAATTAGAGCATATTGTGAGAAAGTTCCCGAAAGGTATTCGTGTGATCCAAAAATTAACATCAATTGTGGTTTCATCGTGTCATCGCATGATGTGCTTATTCTCGCTTTCGCATAAAAATTAACATTTTATCCCTCAGACTCAATACACATATCAAGCGAAAAGACTGCTGAATATTTGCACAAATGTTGAGAAGGTACATACTAATGTTTTCTTGATTGAATATGCGCACACACAATAGTGATTTATAATTGCAATTGCCAACCCTACTACCCTAATATTTCCATGTATGCACAATAATTTAATTGTCTAAATAGCACTAATTGATGTTGCTGTCATCTTTCTAGTAATTTTTGCATGCTATTTGCAGATTCAATTCCAAGACTGCATTAACTCATCAATTAGGTGGAAAGTAGAGCCATAATTGCTGTGCTGAAATATTTAAAATAAGGACCAACAAGTTTTATAGATTAATTGATTTTCTTATTTATTTATATTCTTTGTCTCTTTGTTATTATTTCTCACAATTATTGAACAAAGTATTCTATAACGTATGTGTGAGACTGCTTTTAATAAATTGTTTCGACAAATGACAATATCTCTGTGTTATAAATTGTGGCTTATATTTTCAAATGGATAATATATTAGCCCGACGAGTACTAGCTTCTTAATTCAACCAGGGGTAGCCCAAGGCATCTCTACTTTCCAGTTGAAAAGTAAAATCTCTTGAAAATCAAGGTAAGTAAAGCTCTCCATTTTCATGAAAAATCGAAAGTTCAATGCAAAATTTATGTGATTTATGTTTATATTGCTATTATTTGAATATATCAATACTTCTTTCCTTGAAAGCTTTTCAATATTTTCCATAAGATGTACATTCAAGTGAATATGCTGGCCGTGAAAAGTGTTGGCGAAAAATAGTATGTGAGAGACGTGTGCGCTCAATAGTCAGTGCAGTGTACTATCAATCGAATCAATAAGATATCAAAAAGATCGGAAGAGCACACGTCTGAATACGCTAAATGATACACAACACGAGCTCACAAAGTAAGGAAGGGGAATTGGTTGGCTCACATAGTTAACAAACTATTCTTAGAAAAATATAAATTAAAGAGGAAATTAGGTTGTGTACTATGTTCTCCTCAAAAATTGCAAAATTACTGTTTTATTGTAGATTTATGCCTAATCTTTATATTTATATTTATTTATTTTTTTTCCATTTGTATTATTATAAATTAAAAATTTTTGTCTCTACTTAATGTTAACCGGATATTTGTATCGTAACCATTTGGATTTGGGTATTTATCCTTAATTAGGTTGTTAGTAATTATGTCCTTAGCTTTCTAGTCTTTGTAACCTCTGTTCTTAGTTGCTTCCTTGAATTCGATATTGGATCATTATGTTCCTGTACTGCATTTTTCAGTTGTTGCCTTTTTTGTATGCGTGGAAATTATTTGATAATTGGCCTGTCACCCCCGCTTGTTGTTAGTTCTGCGTCTGATGGTGGTGCCTTTTGTTGGTGGTCTCTAATTTGGAGTCATCATAAGTTGTCCCTAGTGGTTCAATTTTTCCTCGTAACAGTTGGGTGATGCTTCTTAGTTTAACCCTTTGCTTGGTACCAAATCATTTGTTTGATGCGGTTCTTTGTTATCAGTATCTTTCCGTTCTTTTTTTTTTTTCCATGTATTTTGTAACTAATTATAAAGTTGGTGTTACATTTGGATAGTACTTTCAATTTTTTTTTTTTTTTTAACTAAACTTCATGTTGAGCTGTCCCCTGTGGTTGGACTTTCTTTTTTATTGCTGGCTGATATCTTCTAGTTGCATCTATTGCTCAGTACCCTATCTGCTCAGTCCTCTGTACTGACCATTAAACTTTGATACTTATCTTGCATCTTTTGACGCCTATGTGTTGGTCGTTAAACTTTGACTTATGTATCATCTACTGGTTCGCTTTTGTTCTGGCAAGTAAACTTTGATACTTCTTTTCTACATGCTTATTTCCTCGGTGTTAGCTTAAACTCCGATACTTTTTTCCGTAATCATTTATTGGCCGTTAAACTATGATACTCTTGCATCTATTGATTGCAGTGTGTTTGTTGGCCATTAAACTTCGATAATTTTCTATTAATCATCATTCGTTACATTTGCTTTTTTTTACTGTTGTTCCACATATTGATCATTTATATATGTTCTGTGAATACGTGGTTTATCTAGACTTAAATCAGGATGTATCCTGCCTAGCTACCATTTCTGGTGTAAACTGTAGCACTACCTAGATGTGTCTAGCTCAAGTATGAATGCGAAAAATAAAAACACCAGAATGATCCCGCAGTTTTTCCCAATTGGGAAAAACTGCGGGCACCCTTGCCAAGGGACAAACAAATCCATTAATTACGAGGTGAGTTTAGTACAGAAAAAGAATAAAAAATGCTATCACAATAGATGATACTAAACAACCAAAAGGTAAACTTATAAAAGACTCTCTACTTACGTCTTTTCACACGAGACAACTCCCGTTGCTCCTTTCTCCCGTGCGCCTCTAGGAACATCCATCAAGCTCCTAGAGATCTCCAAAATTCATCTTGGTATGACTTAATCTCTTAAACTAGTTGAATCTCCTGTAGATATGTCCGTCGCACATATTCATTCGCCTACCACGTACTATGGAGGGTTGCCAAACACACACAATATGAAATCGTATAGAACACAGTGCAAGAACGAGCCTTGCGGTTTTAAGGTAGTGTTTGTGTTTCTTCTTTCTGTCGAGCGTCAAAGGTATAAAATCTTGGAATGCTTTGCTCGTCTCTTCCTCGTTCGACCTACAAGAAGAATAAATAGTATAGTCTTTGAATTTTTGTGCAAGATAAGAATTAAAGAGTCTGAATCTTAGTAGAACAAGAATAAGGAAAGTTAGAATTCTTATATACCATAAATATGAAACTTACATAATTTTATTAAAACTTGTCATACAAGAAGTCTAATCTAATTAAATAAGGTAACTAGTGTACAATACAAATTAGGTAACTTAAGACTAGATTGTAAAATAGAACTCTTGAGCCTCAACTAAGGTAGACATGCCCCACCCTTCCTTTCGGCCAAGAATCATAATAAGTTTGCATACGCAAATTAATATGACACGTAAAATAAAGTCATACAACTAGTAATACAGTGTGACATAATTTGACCTTAAGGAAAATTAGAAAAATTAGTAATGCCAACAAATTTCGTACTAACAATCTCCCTCTTTGACTTTTCTAATTTTTCAAAACAAGTAATAGTTTAAAGTGTCAAAAATTTTCTAAGAGTTTCAAAATATGTAAACAATCAAAACTCTCCCTTAGTATGAAAAATTCCCCCTAAGATATATCAGAGCAAAAACATGTAACATGTCAAAACAAATCGTACTAGATGTATCCTGCCATGCTACTCATTCTTCTCCCCTTTAATATGACACGTAAAATAAAGTCATACAACTAGTAATACAGTGTGACATATTTTGACCTTAAGGAAAATTAGAAAAATTAGTAATGCCAACAAATTTCGTACTAACAATCTCCCTCTTTGACTTTTCTAATTTTTCAAAACAAGTAATAGTTTAAAGTGTCAAAAATTTTCTAAGAGTTTCAAAATATGTAAACAATCAAAACTCTCCCTTAGTATGAAAAATTCCCCCTAAGATATATCAGAGCAAAAACATGTAACATGTCAAAACAAATCGTACTAGATGTATCCTGCCATGCTACTCATTCTTCTCCCCTTTAATATGACACGTAAAATAAAGTCATACAACTAGTAATACAGTGTGACATATTTTGACCTTAAGGAAAATTAGAAAAATTAGTAATGCCAACAAATTTCGTACTAACAATCTCCCTCTTTGACTTTTCTAATTTTTCAAAACAAGTAATAGTTTAAAGTGTCAAAAATTTTCTAAGAGTTTCAAAATATGTAAACAATCAAAACTCTCCCTTAGTATGAAAAATTCCCCCTAAGATATATCAGAGCAAAAACATGTAACATGTCAAAACAAATCGTACTAGATGTATCCTGCCATGCTACTCATTCTTCTCCCCTTTTTGATAAAGGAGAAAAGCCAAATGTATCCCACAGAAAGTGTCAGGAAGATTAGAGCTAAAAGATATAAAACCCACATATTAGAGCTCAACACAAACTTCCTGCACCAAAATGTAGTAGCAAACACAAGGAATTTAAAAAACATGTAATCCAACAAAAATTTAAAGACATAAAAACTTAAAGCATAAAAACAGAGATTTAAATAATTATTTAAATGATTGTTTTAAAAACATGGAAATGCTGTTGAGAATTTTTGTTCTCTCCATCGTTTCTTCAGTTATTTTTCTTTCTTTAATCATTTTCTTGGACTTCTTGGCTTTCTTTTTCTTCTTTAGGTCCTGGTCATCATTTTTCTTAGCTGATCTCTTCTTCTTTTTCTTTGGGGTGCCAGTTTTGGACGTATCTGGCTTAGGGTCTACTGCTGCTGGATCTTATGCATCCTACTTCTGATTTGCTCCTATTGCTTGATGGTCAATTGCTTTCAAGTATGCACTGAAAATCTGCAATATCTTTATCTTTGTAGGCAAATGTTTGTCAAGTTAACAATAGACAATGAGCCATCAAACTGCACAAAGGATTAAAAATAGTTAGAAATTCATTATGAGATTGTTGGAAGGTAATAAACTGATTCCTAAATTCTAAAAGTTCAGCTTCCAGTCTAGATATATGCTGCTTCAGTTCCTTTGTTTCTAGTTCTGCAAATGCCATAGAAGCAACAAATTGCGCTACAGATTTCCCTTACTAATGTCTCATTAGTCGTGCCTACACAGTCGAATCATTTCTCAATTTTGAAAAATTTCACCAACTCTCCTAGACCAAACTCCTCAAAATCAGAAAACATAATTCTCCGTTCATATTGAAATTTCCTAAAGATCAAATACTTCTTAAACAACTTCGTAGTTTTAGAATCATAGAAACGGAAATTAAAAGGAACAAAAACCTCCTGTTGTTCGAATTTCAATGTGCTTGAAGTCCTTTGGGTTATTAGGAGGCTATTCTGACCTCGTCTAAACCTTCTGGTGAAAAGTCTTCCCCTGATACATCGTGGTCAGGTAAGTCTGTTCTACTATCTGATTCTAAGTCAGAATGAGTCCTCTTCTTTGGACTCCCAATCTTTACCCGGGTTGGTCTTTGTCTGGTTGGAATTTTTCTAACTGTTGCCTCAACTTTCTATCTTCCATTTTCTGTCTCTCTTTTTCTGAAAATTTCACAACCTCTTCATCAGTAGACAATTTTTTAGAATTTTCTTCTTCATCCTCAGCCTCAAACTTTTTCAGATTTCTCATTCAACTTTTTGGATTTCTACTCTCAATCAGGAGCGGATGTATCTTCCTCTAATCCTTTTAACTCTGATTTGTTAGACTCTTCTCCGTTAGATTCCTCCTCTGTAGAATGCGAAGAGGGTTTATCCACATCTACTGTCTTCTTTGTTGGAGATTTTCTCTGTTCTTCCTCAACTTACTATTTCTAAACTTGATCTGCTTCCTTGGTCTGTTGATTTTGCCCAGAATCATTAGGGTTTGGATGATCCCTAGCGATTGATTGTAAAATCTTTCAAAGATTTGAGGCTTCTTCAAGAACATCACCTCATTGAACATCATAGGCTATTCAATGTCAGGCACTGGTGGTGCTTGATTTTCTTATACAGCAACCAGCGGCTCTAGTAGAATGTGTTTTTCAGACGGCGGTTCTGGCCGATTCTCTTGATTTTCCTCTATAGGAGGGTTTTGAATCTCTACTTCGAACAAGATCATCGCTCAGAGAGGATCTATTTGGTACATAATTTCTGCTTCTCACCTCTCTGGTGAAGACACTGGCGTTGGATCAACTGATTCAACCCATAGGATTTCTTCTGTGTTTGCTCAGAAGGATGAATTTCAACCTGATTCACCGTCACTTGAAAAGATTGCAACGGACCTTCATATGCTTTTATGCTTTGCATAGTTTGGCTTCCGCGACCACCACATCCTCGTCTCCCTCTGCCTCGAGCACTAGTACCAACAGTAGATTTTCCGACCATAGGTTTTGTGATAAACAATTTCGAAAAGAGAACACAAAGAAACAAGGAAGATTTGGAGATAAAGTTAGAGCAGTTTAGTTTTGAGAATGGAAGTTTCAGCTAGGGTTAAGAAAAAGAGAAAAGGTTATGAAAATAAGAGGGAAAATAAAAAGTCTCTGACATTGGTTTTCTAAATATGCCTATTAGCGATTTAAAAAATTGTACAAGCGTTTTACCTGTAATTGCCACAAATGGAAGCTCAACCAGATGTATACTACTTGACCCATCTACTAAAGTACAAGATGTATCTAGGCTAGATTCATACAGGCAAACATATGCAAATGCAATGAACCAACATTAATTTAATTAACAGTACTGAATACTTCCCAAAATACCTTTGAAGTTCACACCATGAAGTATTCAATCAACTGAACTGTTCTCAATAGAAGTAATTAATTTTTTCAATGGAATTTCTTTTGAATTTTATGGTCAATCCGGACTCTACTTTGCACTTTGCGAAGACTTGACTTATTGAGACTTACGAGTGATGCACGAAAAGACCTATCATCATCTGAACAACTCTTATAAAAAGAATACAACTTTTAAGTCCTCTGCCTACTTGACTTTTTCTATAATTTTGAGCATTGTCTCTTGAGCGTAAAAGTAGCTCTACACACTCAAAGACCTGGTTGACTGGTAGCTTTTGCCCTTACAGACTCTGTTCTTTAGACATTATTGGTTGTATGCAGTGTCAAAGAGTGTAGATGTAGTGATATAAAATTTTTGATAAAATTATAAACGCGTTTTATAAAGTCGCTATAATCTTTCGATATTCAAATTTCCTCACTGTTTATCCTTCCAAAATGATTTCTTGCAACTTCCATCTTTAAACAAACAAAGGAAAAATATCACCTAAATCTATACTAATCACCAAAAATTTCTGCATCAAATTTATTCTCCTAAATCAATTCATATCAATCATCAGCTCAATCACCTCTCATTCCTCCATTCATTCCTAATTAGCTAAGATAAACAAGCTCTATCCACTCCCATCCTTCCTTTCCAACTCCCTAATCCACATATGAATAGAAGCCACATCCATTACTTTGCATCCACCGCTAGAGCATTTAACTCACTCTCTTCTTGTTCCATTCAAATTAATAAGGCTCCTCACTGTCGCCATCACCAAGCCGCAGCCCTGCCACTGCCAAAGCAAAACATCACTGCACCTTTAGCCCCAAAGCATCCCACACCCAACCCAGAAACAAAACAACTACAATCTACCGCCGGAAACACCCCAACTCCGGTTGATAGCTCAAAACCTGCAACCCCCTGTGCTCCAAACTCGAGCCACGACTCACAAACAGCTCCATCCAGCCACGGTCTTTTAGCCTCCCCAATGAACCCCCGAACCACCACCCACCGCCGTTTATTCTCAGAATCCGTTTTTTCAACCCAAAAGTTTCTAGAATTTTGTTTTAAAGTCCAAACCTTTTAATGTTCACCATTTAAGTCCCTACTTTTATGTAACTTTAATATTTCCAAATTCCTAACTAAAACTATTTATTTTGTAGATGAGGCACGTGTATAATTAATCAATTTTGAGACTTTTGCTCAAACTCAAAAAAGTTTATTTGAGGTAGGTTCCTTCTTTATAAAAGTTACTATTTTAAAAATTGCGAATTTTTAGTTAACTTCTGTGGCAATTATGTGCATTTAAACTATAATTATGAGAATTACGCGTTGAGCATGAGATTACTTTTACATAAAGAATGAGAATATTTTGCTTAAGCATGAGAACTTGCATATTAAATGCATGAGAACGTGCATCTTGAATGTATGATTTTATCTGAGAATTTAGATACTGTATTTGAGACTTAATTACATATTTGTGTGTTACTGCTGTTTACGTTGACTATTATATGCGTTGAACCTACTGAGTATTTCTACGAAATACTCACAGCTTTCATAAATTGATAAATTTTCAAATTTTGGAGCCGGTGGCGCGAATGGTGGTAGATTTTGATTTAGTGAACGGTCTTTTATTAATTTCAGCTTTATTTAAGATTTTGTTATCAAGACTTTAATATATTCGATTTGGGGATTTTTGTAAAAAAAAAATTATTATCTATTGAAATAAGAATTTACGCATTTTACCGTTTAGAACTCAAGTTGTTTGAAAAGTTGTTAGAAACGATTTAACTAACATTCCGGGTATTCAAAACTTAGGGCGTTACAGTAGATACTGACCCTAGGTCTACATCAAAGTTTTAACTCTCAATCAAAATACCTCTTATAGTGCTAAGTGGACATGACATATTCCATCCTTTTTATGCGGTTTATCTTTACGGAATTAGGAGAACAAGTTTTAACTGATCTCTTTAGGAGGCGTCCTTCTCTAGGTTTCTCAGTGATATCCTACACAGATATAGTAATTTGATTAATATGATCATAAATGATACACAAATCACACAACTATATGAAAAATGCAAATAATAAAGACTTTTTGTTTTTCTGAGATTTTCTCATCTTTCACCCTTATTATTATTTTTTTTATGTACAATGCAATGCAATGCAATTTTTCTTTTTATGATTTTAAGCATATTTAGGCTGTATGCAAATGCTAATCTGTTTTCTTAAGCCTTCAAACATAGATGCATCCAATGCTTTAGTAAACAGATCTGCAAGTTGATATTCTATCTGAACATACTCCAAAGCAATCACTTTATGTTCAACCAACTCTCTGATAAAATGATGTCTTATATCAATATGCTTAGTCCTAGAGTGTTGAACTGGATTTTTGAAAAGGCTTATAGCACTTGAGTTGTCACAGAAAACAGTGGCCTGTTTTTGAGAGATTCCATAGTCTTCCAACATCTATTTCATCTATAGAAGCTATGTACAACAACTTCCTACAACAATGTATTTTGCTTCTACTGTGGAGAGTGAAATTGAATTTTGTGTTTCTAGGCTGTTTCCCATATAGAAACATGCTCCTAAAGTACTCTTTCTATCATCAACGTTCCCAGCCCAATTTTCATTTGAGTATCCGGCAAGATTAGCATTGGTATCATTAGAAAACCATATGTCATACTCTGTTGTTCCACTGACGTCTCTGATAATCCTCTTAACCATAGCCAGATGTAAAGTAGGATCAATCTCCCAATCATGCTTCAATATAAAGTAGGATCAATCTCCTTTGCATGATTATCCTTTGACAATTTTAGATTGGTAGCCATCGGAATTCTCATCGGTTTAGAATCTTCCAAGCCAAACTTCTTTACCAGATTTCTAGCATACTTCGTCTGAGAGATAAATATACTAGATATGTCCTGCTTCACCTCTAATCCCAGAAAGAACGTAAGTTCACCTACCATACTCATTTCAAATTTTGTTTGTATTGTTTTGACAAATTCCTTTATCTTGGCTTTTAATGTTGATCCAAATACAATATCATCCACATAGATCGGAAGAGCGTCGTGTAGGTTCCCTTCTTCAATGGCTTGATGAATATGCTCTTGTCAGTACCTCCTTTGTTGTAGCCTTGGTCAAGAAGAAAGGTGGTGAGTCTTTCATACCAAGCTCTGGGAGTTTGTTTTAAGCCATATAAAGCCTTTCTTAGCATGTACACATGATCAGGATATTGTGGATCAGTGAATCCTGGTGGTTGCTCAACATATGCTTCTTATTCAGATTGCCATTAAGAAATGAACTTTTCACATCCATTTGATATAGCCTGAAATCCACATGACATGCTATTGGAAGTAGTAATCTGATTGACACAAGTCTATCTACTGCTGTAAATGTTTCATCAAAGTCTATTCCTTCCATCTGGGTATAATCTTAAGCCACAAATCTTGCTTTATTCTCGATGATCTTACCTTGTTTATCAGACTTGTTTTTGAAGACCCACTTTTTTCCAATAACATTATTGTCAAAGGGTCTTGGCACTAGTTCCCAAATGTGATTCATTTCAAACTAATTCAATTCCTCTAGCATTGCTTAAACCCAGTTATCATCTTGTAAAGCTTTCTTCACATTTTTAGGTTCAAATGTTGAAATATAGTATATATAACCAAATTCTTATTGAAATTTTCTTTTAGTTATCATTCCTTCTTTTTTGGATAGGATGTCAATTGTATGTGCCTTCTGGATTCTGGTCGATGATTGTCTAAGTTCTGGTTTTGTTTCAGGTTCTAATTCAAATTTAGATTCTGCATTTTGTTCATTTTGACCTCGATGGGATGTATCTCGCTTAGGTTATGCCTATCTTTATACGTTTGACTGAGGCCGGATGTGTCCTGACTCAGTTTCGTCAATCTATATAGTGATGACTTCCAGATTTTCAATTTCAGGTTCTTGTGAATAAATGGAGTATCAGCAGTATCATCAACTTTAATATTTGCAGACTCGACAATATTCTAAGTTCTCATATTATAAATTCTATATGCCCTAGAATTCTCAGAATATCCAACAAAGACTCCTTCATCAGATTTGGCATCAAATTTATGAAGGTGATCTTTATTATTCAAGATATAGTATTTACTACCAAAAACATAAAAATAGCTCAACCTAGGTTTTCTACCTTTCCAAATTTCATATGGAGTCTGATTAATTCTAAGTCTAAGTGTTATTTTGTTAATGATATAAAATGCAGCGTTAATTATTTTTCCCCATAACTTGGTAGGTATATTAAGCATAACTCTAGCCATTTCCTGCAAGTTTTTGCTTTTCCTCTCAACTACACCATTTTGTTTAGGGGTTCTAGGTGCAGAAAATTTATGCATGACACTATATTTTTCACAAAAATCAAAAAAATTAGAATTATAAAATTCTTTGTCCTGATCACTTCTGAATCTCTTGATGGTAAAACCTTCATCTGATTTCTCATTTGAGAGTTTTTGGAACAAAACACAAAATCTGCCAAATGTATCAGATTTTTCTTTAATAAAATAAACCCATGTATATCTAAAAAAATCATCAACACAGACATGAATGTACTTTTTTCCACCAATGCTTTCAGTTTAGATAGGACCTATAAGATCCACATGTATAAGTTCAAGTATACCTGAGGTGGATAGGTGTTGACTTGCTTTGAGTGAATTCCTGGTTTGCTTACCTTTCTGGCATGGTTCACATATGCTCTCAAGAATTGTTTTCAATTCTGGAATTCCTCTAACATCTCCACTTTCGGTCAATTTGAGTAAACTTTGATAATTCATGTGACCCAATCTCTTATGCTAAAATTCTACAGGGTTAGTACTAGCAACTTTACAAGTAAGTTTTGGATTCAAGATACAACATTTGTCACTAGACCTAACACCTTAGAGTAAAGTTTGTCCAAGTTTTAGATTATCACTCTTAGAAAATAGCACTCTTAGATTATCATCACGCATCTGACCAACATTCAAAAGATTTTCTTTCAATCCAGAAACAAGTAAAACATCTTTTAGAGTGGGTAAACCTTCAATATAAATATTTCCAGATCCCTCAATGTGACTTTGTTGTCTATCTCCAAATGTAACTAAACATGTTTCTCCTTTATGGAAATTAGACAGCAATTCCAAGTCACCTATCATATTTCTAGAACATCCACTATCAAAATACCAGGTGTTAGAGATTAAAACACTTAAAGAAAGTTTAACAAGATAACTATCGTGCTCACCCTTCTTCACCCAAACCTGTTTCACCTTACCTTTTGCTTTAGGTAATTTAATTTTGTGTATGTTGATCAAGTTAATGTACTTTTAACAAGTGAAAACATCATGACAAACTCACCACAAAAGTTACAATTTACCTGTCTGACCTTACTATGCACATACAAATTTTGAACTGGTTTGACAGTAACAGGTAGTTTTCTGGTATTCTGCTATTGCGTCTTTGGTGTTCTTCTAGATAGTTCTGCTTGAAGAGGGTCCAGACATTTCCTACTTGGGTGCAAAATTCTGTTTTTGTCCTGTAGGTTCTTTTTGGAAGTTTTCCCCTGATTTTTTCATAAAAACTGTCTGTTGAACAGATGTACCACCTGAAGGCCTTCCATACTTCAAGACTTTGTTCAACCTTGCAGCTCAAATTGTCAATTGTTTGATCCTTTCATTAGCATGCTCCAGATCAGTTGTAAGCTATTTGATCTACTCATCTTTTTGTTTGAAGGATTTATGCAGATCTCTCTTTTCATCATCAAAGAATTCGATTATGACTTGGAGCATGTCAGACTTATCTTGTTCTGCAACAAGTTGATTTTGTAGTACTGCACAGTTTGGACAGGATTTATTCGCACTAGAAGCTGCTTTTTCAGTATTAGTATAACTAGACTGAGGCTGGACATGTGAGATCGGAAGAGCGTCGTGTAATCTGTTCTTCTGATGAAGTATCAGACGGTGAGCCAAACATGTCCTCCTCATCTTCACTCTAGGAAGCTTTCATGGCCTTTTTGCCTTTCTTCCACTCCCTTTAAGCTTTTCGACATTCTATTGCAATGTTTCCGTAGCCATCACAGTCTCTACACTTTATCCTGCTAGAAGATTAAGCCTTTGGGAAGTTGTTACTTTTGAATTTCCTATAGTTAGATTTCTTCTACTGATATGGCTGTTGCTCTCTATCTTGATTCTAATTCTTCATCTAGAAAGAACTTTGAGGCTTGTACTGATTGTTAAAATTCCCACCTTTTTGCTATTTGATTTTCAAGAATTTCTTGAATTGCCTTGGTAAGGGCACTATTAGTGTTTTGGGTTTTCCCCCAACCAACTTAAATAATGTGGTAGTCTTGGGGTGAAAAAAGTTATTTAAGAGCGGAAAAGCAACGGCTAAATCCAGCCCCTCATTTGGCTTTCTTCCCTTCATTGAATGTGCTCCACTTCCATTCCAATCCAATGAAATTTTACCATGTGTCCAATTTATATTTTCCCTCCACTTTTTTCCCTACACATTATTTGGAAATTGGTTCTTCCCCCTTAATTTTTTCCTCTTGGATTTTTCCCCATACATTAATCTTGCTCTAAGGAGAGCAATGTTTTCCTCCTCATCAGAATCTTCCTCACTCTCAGAATCCTCCACCTTTCTTTTGAAAGCAATTCCTGATTTCTTTTCCTTCTTCCTTTTGGACATGTTCAGCTCGTATGTTAACAAGGACCCCACAAGCTCTTCAACACGCATCTCGTCTAGGTCTTTACTTTCTTCGCTACAAAAAATATCATATTTAACAACGATGCTTTGATAGTAAAATGGTCATTTTGGTTGTTTTTCGTAGGTCGAGAAAAGTTTCTAAGCAAAATTGTCGTCGTTAAAAGTAAGATTTCCTGTAGTGATTCAATTGCAGTGAACTTCATCTAGAATATACCTAAAAGAGATCATAGAATTTTCTTGACTACCTTTCGATCATAATACGTCTTGCCTAGAGCTTATGCCTGATTGGTGATTTCTCGCAACCATGCATAATAGTCCTTGAATTCCTCATTGTCCTTCATTGTGATTTTCTCAAACTTAGGAGTGAGCATTTAAATCCTTGAGGTCTTGACTGCAGTTGTCCCTTCATTAGCAACTTGAAGAGTATCCCAAGATTCCTTAGATCGGAAGAGCGTCGTGCAATTAGTAACAAGCTTAAACCGACTTTGATTTATGAAGGAAAAAATAGCATTTAAAGCTTTAGAATTCTATCTACATTTAGTATTTTTTTCAGTAGTATATTGAGTTTCAGGCTTAACCAAAACAGTACCATCTACAACTGTGACAGTGGGTGCTGTGTAACCAGAAAGAATAGATGTTCAAACCCTATTATCAATAGATTGAATATAAATTTGCATGCAAACATTCCAATATGCATAGTTAGACCCGTCTAGTATAAGTGGATTAACAGAAGATGTATCCATGTCTGGATAAACCTGATCTCACTAATAAAAACACCAGAATGATGATGCAGAAACCCAACTGGGAAAGACTACCGGCACCTTTGCCATGGGACAAACAAATCCACTAATTACGAGGTGAGTTTAGTACAGAGAAAGAATAAAAAGTGTTATCACAAAAGATACTAAAGAATCAAAAGGTAAACTTATAAAAGACTCCCTGTTTACGCCTTTTGACATGAGACAACTCTCGTTTCTCCTGTACGCCTCTCGAAACGTCCATCAAGCTCCTAGAGATCTCCCTAACTCATCTTGGGATGACTTGACCTCTAAGCTACTTGAACCTTTTGTGGATATGTCCTTCCAACATATACGGTCACCGATCGCGTACTATGAAGGATTGCCAAACACACACACAATATGAAATCATATAGAACACAGTGCAAGAACATGCTCTTCCGATCTAAGGTAGTGTTTGTGTTTCTTCTTAATGTCAAGCTTCAAAGGTATAAAATCTTGAAATGCTTTGCTCATCTCTTTTTCATTCGGTGTACAAGAAGAATAAATAGGATAGTCTTTGAATTCTTGTCCAAGACAAGAATTAAAGAGACCGAATCCTAGTAAAACAAGAATGAGGCAAGTTAGAATTCTTATATGCCATAGATACGAAATTTACCTAATTCTATTAAAACTTGTCATGCAAGAAGTCTAACCTAATTAAATAAGAGATCGGAAGAGCGTCGTGTATGACACAAATTATGTAACTTAAGACTTGCATGTAAAATAGAACTTTTGGGCCTCAAGTAAGCTACACATGCCCCAACCTTCTCTTTCTTTTTGGCCAAGAATCATAATAAGTTTGCATGCTCAAATTGATATGACACATAAAATAAAGTCATGCGACTAGTAATACTCTTCCGATCTATTTTGACACTTAAGGAAAATTAGAAAAATTAGTAATGCCAACAAATTTCGTACTAACATGTTCTTTTGTTTTCTATACTTGGACAGAATATTTTACGTTTTTTTTTCTTTTGAAAAGTAAATTGGTTATATTACAAGGTAAATATCACAGATCGGAAGAGGTGATAGAAAAAGTGGCATACAATCCGTCCAACGGCTTTCCGTTGGTGAAATAATAGAGTAGGTAGCTAAACAATGAACAATGTGATTTTCCTTTCTAGGAACATGAATAAAACTACCACAATTCACTTCATGTATAAAACTACCACAATTCACTTCATGGAGAAGAGAGAGAACATGACAAAACATTGGATCTATTGCTCCACGAAGATGCGGCTGATTCAAAGCATGCACCACTTTCAAAGCATCGACACAAACAACCTCCCCGTGTCTCCATTTCCAGCCACCATACGCAAGCCATATTGAAGTGCTTCTGCATCCGTTGGCTCCACCATAACATTCCCCTGCAGCCTCACCGCAAAAACCAATGTAGTGTGCCCCGTGGCATCAAGAATAGCCCCTCCCAGCCTGACACGACTCCTCCGGACGGTAGCATCAGAAAATAACGGCATCCCATTAAGAAACATATTATGTTGCTTCGAGAATCTTGCTTTAATTAGTGTGTTGTTAGATACTAATGTTATCCGACTCAATTTGCAACTGATCCACCGAGTTCTTATACAACAGATTAATCACGGCAATGAAAATGAAATGTCATTTGATTTTGGTGGCAAACAGGCTAGGATCTGAGTTTTATTTGATAACTGGTTTACAATACTTTTTCTCTATATTGGAAGGTATTTTTGAACTGGGAAAAAATATCATCGACATTTATGTGGTGGACGTGGTGATCTTATCATGTTATTTTTTCGGAAAAAAGAGGGAATGTATTTATTATTGGAATCCATTACAAGGAAATCTAAAACAAAACTGGGAGGGTTCGAAAATCACTCTAAGGAACCTGACAAGGAACTAGCTGTTAGGAATTGAACAATAAATATGCACAACAGAAATTAAATAAATATCCAATTCCTATGCCTAGAATCGACCTCGCACGTCAAAAGAATTTGAGATAGAAAATACCTCCTTGATGAACGTCATGAATAGAAAATCCTATTTAACCGTTGGAGCAATGCTTATCACCACAGCTATCCAATTGTCCAGCCTCTAACGGTAATCCACATGATAAGAATGGATTTGGAACTCCACAACATAAAACAATTTCGTAGCGGATTTATAGGAGTATGTTTTAGGTTCTGTCAATTTCATATGTTAGCATGAAGTTGATAGAATATCCACGATCATATCGTGTAAAATTCGTTATACAAATTTTCTCTGATTATTTATATGTCAAACCCTAAACACAAAACGTCTATTTATAGTTGTAGGATACAAAACCCTAATCATATCTGGGCCTTCATGGGCCTATAACAAAGTGGTCCAGTTAATTAATCACATTAATTAATTTGGCCCAATTAAACCCAATCAAACTAATTAGACCTTAGACATCAATTCCAACAATCTCCCACTTGGACAAGGTCCGTTCCAAATCATCAACTCCTACATTTGAGTGTGTTGATGCCAAATTTAGCTTTCGACTCAACAAATAAGATTTATATTTGCAGGAAATTTGTATTCAAATCGGCATAAGCAATAAATGTAGAAAAGGTAAGAAATGTTTGTAGTATTTGTAATAAATGGAAGACTATAAATGTGTAAAAGACAAGAAGAGTGAGGTTTGGATGTTCTCCCCATTTCCATTTATGTTTGCCTCTATTTATAGTGTACATTTGCCCTTTGCTTGAAAGTGATGATTACAAGCATTTAATATGACCCCACATGAATGACACAAAGGTCTAATCGACTGAGTTTAGACCTTCAATTTTTGGCCATTGGTTATCTGAACTGCATATGGGACAAGTAACCTCCACATTGCATTTAATGCTGAGGTCCCATCAGTCATAAGGATAAGATTCTTCGTGTGGGCTCCCAAGCTTCTACGGAGTTGGCATGCTCGTTGCACTCGCTGGGTCACAACTTTTAGCTAAAGCATCTATGAGCTGGATGGCAAGGTGCTTGTTGGTCTCGAGCAGCGGAAGTGAGAGAATAGGGCTGCCCTTAACATCGCTAAATTAAGTTACTAGGTCCTGTGGCCGCTGAGTCACTGGGTTAGGTGAGGCTCTCTGGGTGCTCTCAAGACCTAGCGACCATTGACCTCCATTGACCTGTGTTGACCTTCTACGACCTAGTGGATATAGAGTGTGACCTATTAGGCTCCTACTCACAATGGCAAACGTCATGATACTATTATTCTAATCTAATTAGAATAAGACAAACTAAAATCTCTATTTTAATTTATCATCAATTCACACAGACCAATCAGTTCACATCACCATCCAAGATCATCTAGCAATGTGTCAAGGCAACCCATGTAAAGGGAAAGTCATGTGGTATGACAAGCCTTTATATATACGGCTACTATGGAAATATAATCTCTTCATCAGTATAACCCAATCAGTTAAGAGAAATGGAAATGCGTCAATCTCATAACAACTAATTATGTTATTTACCTTAATTCTTTGTTGATCAAACTAAGTTATGATGAAATCTTTTCAACCCATAACTTCATCCCAGCCGAGGAATTTATATCAACCACAGTAGACAAAAAGCAGGTTATAATCTCCCATTATCCAGGAGTGATGAATCCTCAACGTTCATGCAACTTTCATTATACCTGTATGGCATCTTCCTGATAACTCGTGGCTAGAGTTTCATCAAATGTCCAACCAAGTATAACAATCATCACATAAAATTCTATGTTACCCTCAAGTCAAAGGACCAATTCCACAACCGTCTATTAGAGATCAACCACTGACGCTTAGATAATTTACCATAAGGCATCTCAAGGCAGGCCATCCAATACATGTTCAACTATAATAGATCCATGAGTCCATTCAAATGTCCCTACATCCTACCTCATGAGATCAGTTACTTTCTTCATAAGAAAGATATGTGACACATGCTAGTCTATCCGTAATAATGATATTCGTATCTCATTACTACATTGGCTAGGGATAGTTTAAGAATAAGTATATAACTTACATCTCACAATCAAAACTCTTTGTGATTAATAAGTTACTATAATCTTATTCTACATACTCTATTATTTTACAAAATAACTTTTATCTCAATAATATCTCTTCCGATCTTGAATACATCAATTAATAGGTGTTTATGCATATCAATGTCCAACAAAGATTGCAACAGCAGAATCCCATAAGACCAGATCCAACATCTATTATATTTAATACACATAGATTTAGCATGGCCATCATGCTATAACAACAATTTTTTCATAAGATCGGAAGAGATATGTTTAGATGGATTCGTTCAATCTCTCTATCACTTTGTATCATCTCTTCCCAAGAGATATACTGCCTTAATTCATACTTAGATCGCTAATGAAACCCAGCTTTTTTCGCTTGTGAGATGACTCCATTGTTATCACAATCTGTATTGGATCAACAATGATAGGAATAAATTCAAGTTCAGTTATGAACTTTACAATCTAAACCACTTCTTTTGCTACTTCGAAAGTAGCTATGTATAAGGCTTAATATTTGAATTAGTAGTTATATCTGTCTAGAACTCTTTCCAGTTGATCACACTACTATTATGAGTAAATACTTTCTGGGATATTTCTTTAGTCTTTTCAGACTGAAAACTAACATCAATAAATCCATGAACTTTTAGTTCATATTTCTCCATAATTTAAAAAACATATCTTCAAGTACTTCTTAAGCATTTAAGAATGTTTATGACTATTATAAGATGTTTCCCACTAGAATTCTCTTGAAGTCTGGTTTTGTCCCTCAAAACATGTGAAACATTCGGTCCAGTACATAGCATTGCAATCTAGATAGATTCTGTTGTAATATCATAACGAGTTCTATCCATGCAATTTTTCCTAACATATGCTTTATAACACTTCTTTCATGAAAGTGATCCCTTCCTATGGGATAGAGTCCTCACTTGGACTCTTTAGACAAAATCTTTTTAAGATTTTATCTATGTACATTGATTTGGATAGGCCAAGCATACTTGTAAATCTATCTATATAGATCCACATCACAAAGATATATGCTACCTCTCCCATATTATATATGGAGAAAAACTTCATATTTTCTATTTATACATGGGGATATCGTGTTTTAGTAATATGTATCTCTATGCTATATTATAAACACGATCTAACTCCCACTAACTTCTTGTACATACTATTCCTCTTCATTCTTGAGAGAACCAAACACTTTGATTATATCATCAAAATGAAAGTTTCAGCTCATATAAGGTTTGATTAATATTCCGTTTGACTTTGTGGATTCAAAACTTTCAGATTGTATCATATACATCCTTAATGATATTCCCATATAGGAATACAATTTTGACATCCATTTGTCAAATCTCAAAACATGCTACTTTAGCATCAAGAATTCAAATGTAACACAGACATGATTATAGATAATAAGGTTATGTCAAAGTCAACTTTTGTCTTTGATTTAAACCTCCACTACCAATCTTGGCTCTTTTTAACTTGAGCATTACCATCCATGTTAACGTCTTGATTGTAAACTAATTTACAACATATAGGTCTTGCCTATTCTGACAAGTCAATCAAAGTCCACACTTTGGTTGTCATAGACCTCACAATGAATTTTATTGCATCAAACCTTTCCTTCTAGGTTCTAGGTCAACACTTTGACCTTTCATTCTGTGTAACTGGTAGGTTTATCACCTTTAATTGTCAATCCAATATTGAAAATCGCAATATCATATCTTTAAATAGATGGATTCCCCTAACCGGTCTAGCAGAGTTGATGTGTTCTTAGGAACCATATTCCTATTACCAGTTTACACATCATCAAATGAAGTATGTTCACTAGTACATCTAGACGATCATTTCTTTCGTGGTTTCTTGAACCTCTTCAACAATGACTCCTTCTATTTTCCTAGAATAAACAATTTCTCTAAGAATACAACATAAGATGATATTCATCTCAAATGTAGAGTATAAATCGTGTCCAAGAACTCCTGTTGGATAATCCATAAAGAAATATTTCATACACTTTTAAAGTATTATTACTCAAAATAATTTTGAGTTTTATTAAGCGACTTAGATGGAACACATTTTTGTGTGCAACATGCAATCTCTATTGCATATCCCAAAACAAGTTTGGAACAACTGTTTGGCATATCAAATTGTAACATATCTAATATGTACAATTTCCCTTAAAATACACCATTATCAAATTATGTATGTATAGGAATTTACTACAAGAGAATCTTATTCTCTTTAGATAATCCATTATACCCTTAAATATTCCTCACCTGCTCATATATAAATGTTAGAATATCTTTGCGAACAACTTTCCATTCTGGCTTGAACCTTTTGAACATTTCAAAACATTTCATGCTTAAACTTGATCAAGTACATGAAATCATATCAAATATAGTCATCATTGAACTTGACAAAGTAAGAAAAGTTATACTTGACATTTGTAGACTTTTGTCCAAATACATTAATATGGATTAGGACTTATTTGTCGTTAATGTCAGAACATGATATAATCTAGATTATCCTTTATACCTCTTTTGTCTTCTATTCTGATGAAATACCTTTTAAGATTTTGAATCCAGATATTATCAGTCTTATTTCTTTAGTAGATTCTATAATCAAGAATAACCATTATTCTCAATCTCAATGAAACAATATTCATGTCCAATCATGAGTCAGAAATAATGTTCTTCATAAGAACTCAATCATAATATCAATATTCTTATCCTAAAATAAAACAAAACAAAAGGTAATGATAAAAATAGGTTTTAAATCTAGCAACTATTGCTTTATTTCCTACCATGGTCCTATTTTTCCAGTTAGCAGTGATATACTCTATTTCAGTCTCATTCATATTCCAAAAAATATGGGATCAATATCCAGTATCTAATACTTAAATGGCTAAAGAGAAGTCTCATCACTCTTATTTTGCAGTAAGATCTTCTCTAAGATTTCTTTCTTGTCAAGATCAAGATTATATATGCCATGCGGTTTTTATTCTAATGTTTTTCATCTCTACAAAGATTATTGGTTTTTGGATATATGTCTTTATGCACTATAACTATATAGCTTACCGACTGGAATCTTTCTTAAAGTTCCATCAAGACTACCTTTGAATATCGTTAAAGGCTTCAATGGTTAATACTTGCCCTTACATCACATTGATGATAAGTTCAACAGTTTTAGCGTATTAAACAAACTAGTGGGTAATATGAATATAATTCATGCATCTCAGTTTATAATAAATTGTGATAAGCTATGAGACAATGATTATAGAACTAAGTCAATACTTAGCTCATTTTCCCATTGTACACCCACATGCAACATTTACAACTCATAATGACAAGTATCACACATACCCATTGTGTTTATCATCACATGATATTAGTAAATTTGCACTACTTTCGCAAAACTTCCTTAGTAGAAACATTCGCGTAATCTGTTTAAGACATATCCATTTTTTTTATTTGAGAACAATTCTCATTATGATGTCAATTCTATAATTTTGGTTCAGAAAATTTTATTGACACCTAATATGCCAATTAAATTTATAAATATACTCATTATTCAAATATGTAATGTCGAGATAGAACAAAATTAATTGATGCAGGAAATTAATTTGACATGGACTTTTATCAAGTTAATTGTGCTCCCACTAAATTAATGATCCTTCTGAATTAATTATTGAATTTCATTTGAATTTCCAGTAGGCTGGGATCTCGTTTTCTTTATTAGAACCTTGAGCTACTCAACAAATCTTAATAAACATTCAGATAGATACACTATCAATTTTGTTGTGTACATCTCATGTACTTACTTGATACGTCTCTAAAATTTTATTTCGTTGAGTCACTCAACAAGAAATAAAACTTTAGTTAGATTCAACCCACTATTCGGAAACATCATATGGTTCATAGTGATAAACATATTCACGAATGAGTAGTCTTGAGTTACTCAACAAGCTGACATCGATAATGAGTTCTGGTTTCTCACTATAACAGTGGAAGGCATGTATTAATACTTATACGAATTTAACATTTTAATTAAGAGATCGGTCTCATCTCAATCATGTATAGTAATGATATCTAATATGTAATTAACTATACACATAATTAATAAATGCGGATCATTATGGATAGCATATACTTAATCTTCTTGAGCCATCAAAAAGACTAGATAATTATTTATTAGAAGACATTACATTCAACCATCAAATGTTAAATGCAAAAATTTCCATTTTCCCTTTCCAATTTGTTTCATATACAAATTAGCTTGTTATATCTCACACAAGAAAGGCAAAAAATAAATTAACCATGCAATCATAACTAGTATCATACACCAATTTATTACAACCAATCAAATGATTCGAGTTCATAATAATCCACTAAATCCATTCAATTAATATCACATATTAATTAACATATCAATTTCTAGATTTAATATTAATAGTAGTAGTCTAAATCAATTTAGACAAGATGGAACAGACCAATCAAAATTAAATAACTAATCTAATTAATCAAGTAATTTCACATCAATAAAGCTAATCAATTAATCGTATTAATTAACTAACTTTATTAGCAATGGGGATTACTACAAAATAACTCTTTATTTTGAGATCGGATCAAAGTCATACGGTGACAGAAGTTCAAGACGTGTACGCTTCAAATCACAACTTGAATCAAGTCAAAATTCGACTTTTGTCCAAATAAATAATTTTAGCAAAACAAACTTTTCATAAAATTCAAATTTTGACACAATTGAAAATTTTCTAAAATTTTACAAAACTTTTAAGTTGTTATACAAATCCTGAGGACCCACATGTCAGATTTGAAAATTATGAGACAAAGTTTTAAGTTTCAAAAACACTATGGTCAATTTGTGAATTTTCAAAATTTATGGGACTCTCTTTACAATTTTAGAAATTACAAGGACCTTCACTTACATATTAGAAACACAGAGGGCTTGCTGTGCAATTTTAGAAATTACACAACAGGTTCACGTCACCAAATCTGAGGTCGACATCAGTGACGGCTAGGGTTAACCTTAGTCGCCGCCTTAAGGTTTTCGCTCGACAGGCCCTACATCAGAAGCAGCCCTGCTGGCTGCTGCAAAGGGGCACTAGAACTTTTCTGGCCCCCTTAAGCGCGACTGCGAATAGCAGTGGCGAATCGCCACCGCAGGCAGCGAAGGCGGCTGTTATTCACAGCAGTAGTGGCCATCGTTGCTTCACTGTACGGTGCAATAGCAGCCACTACTATTGTTCTCGCGGCAGTGGCGACGACTGCTGTCTCCCTTCCGGTGTCCTTTGGTTCCATTTTTTCTTTTTTATAAGTGGAGTCTTATTAAATCAAATTTCACAAGTAGAAATCTGAATCTCATTCAGATTTAATTGTCAATAATACAAATCAAATTGATACATGCAACAATAACAATTATTGTGAATTTCATCAAAGGTAACAAATTCTAGTAAGTAACAAACCTATCTCTGATGCCACCGTTGGGAATTGAACAATAAATATACACAGAGGAAATTAAATAAACATCCAATTCTTACGGCTAGAATCGACCTTGCACTTCAAAAGAATTCATGATAGAAAAATACCTCCTTAATGAACGCCGTGAATAGCAAATCCTATTTGACCGTTAGAGCAATGCTTATCACCACAACTATCTAATTGTCCAGCCTGTAACAGTAATCCATACGGTAAGAATGGATTTGAAATTCCACAGCATTGAAGAATTTTGTTGCGGATCAAGGAAAGTACATTCAGGGTTCCGTCAATTTTATATGCTAGCAAGAAGTTGACAGAATATCCACGATCATATAGTGTAAAAGTCGTCATACAAATTTTCCCTGATTGTCTCTATGTCAAACCCTAAACACAAAATGCATATTTATAGTTGAAGGATACAAAACCTTAATCATATTTGGGTCTTTGCGGGCCTACAACTAAGTGCTCTAATTAATTATTCTCATTAATTAATTCGGCCTAGTTATACCCAATCCAATTGAGCCTAGCCCGCATAGTTTTACTCTTGGGTGCTCACCCAAAAAGCCTCTGCTCAGATGGAGTGGGTTTCTTAGCTTATAAACGGGTCTCACTTTCTTTGCCTAAGCGATATGGGATTGAGGCTATTACAATCACCTTCCCTAAAGGGGCCTGACGTCTTAGTTGGCCATACTTCATGTTGGGCTTTACTCTGATACAATATGTAATGACCCACTCCACTTTGACATGATATTATTCGTTTTGGGCCTAACTTGCACGGTTTTACTCTCTGGTTCTCACCCAAAAGGCCTCTGGTTAGATGGAGTGGGTTTCTTAGCTTATAAACTGGTCTCACTTTCACTACCCAAGCGACGTGGGATTGAGGCTATTACAATTACCCTACCTAAGGGGGCCCGATGTCCTAGTTGGCCACACTTCCGGTTAGACTTTGCTCTGATACCATCTGTAACGACTCGTTCTACTTTGACATGATATTGTCCGCTTTAGGCCTAGCCCACACGGTTTTACTCTTGGGTTCTCACCCAAAAGGCCTCATATCAGATGGAGTGGGCCTTTAAACTTATAAACTGGTCTCTTTTTCTTTACCCAAGCAATATGAGATTGAGGCTGTCACAATCACCCCACCTAAGGGGGCACAATGTCCTCATTGCCCGCACTTTTAGTTGGGCTCTGCTCTAATACGATCTGTGATGCCCCCCTCCACTTTGACATGATATTGTTCGATTTGGGCCTAGCCCGCAAGGTTTTTTTCTTTTGAGTTTTCACCTAAAAGGCTTCATGTCAGATGGAGTGGGTTTCTTAATTTGTAAATTGGTCTCACTTTCTTTGCCTAAGCGATAAAAGATTGAGGCTGTCCACTAGCCCCCTGCACAGGCCATGAGCAACCTGGTTAGTAGACTTTCAAATATAAGAAAATGTGACATTATCAATTTTACTAGCAAGTATATGACAATCTTCTATGATTAAACCAAAGTATGAAAGATCTGGCATGTAGTTCTTGAAAGCTTGAAAGACCTCCAATGCGTCCATCTCAACAACTACATTATTCAATCCCAGCTTAACGCTTCCCTGATACCCATTGCTTCGGCAAGCTTAGGTTCAAATTCCCCTTCATACATGCTTGACCGTGCTTCAATAAAGGATGAAAATTGTGGTCTTTGATGATCATTCCAAAGCCTATTTTAAATTGCTCTTTGAATACAGCTGCACGGATATTTAGTTTAAGAACCCCAACCATAGATGCTGCCATTTATGCGAGCTTGGGTCACCTTCCTCAAATGAAGTTGATTGCAAAGGGCGATTCCGGGCTTGCTACCATTGCTGAGGATACTTTGTGGCAAATCCAATGATCTTGTCACCATGTAGGCTCTTGAGTCCCATACGACTCCATTACAATTGTTCCACAATCTCCAACTGTTCATTGCAAGCAAATCCCATCTTATCAATTTTTTTCAAACATTAAGGAAAGCCATTCTTTAACAAAAGCATCT
>CAVNYN010274518.1:0-16263 GCA_963692815.1 Nyctanthes arbor-tristis
TTGTAAAGTTGTATTATGATTTTCCAAAGCATGTTATTTAAAAACTCTACTCACTGGGCTAGTTAGCTCATATGTTTTTATAAATGATTTTCTTAGCAGGTAACAATTGGAGTTTAGGCAACAACACATTGTGGTCGAGCCTACTATTTCGAGAACCGAGCCACCACTTAACGAAAGGAAATTGCTATAGGATTTGTTGACTCTATGATTTATAAATGTGGCATGGTTAAAGTTATTAGCATATAGTTAGGAGTTGTGTGAACCATATTTATGTTGGTATATTTCTTGATTTATGAGGTGATGCTTACAATGAGAAGTTATTAATTTGTGAGTTGTTGATGTGTTGGCGTAAGGAATTGATATAAGTTGGCTTTTGTTGATAAATTATGGGAGATCTTGTTGAAAATTTTCTAGGATAATTAGTATGCTCACTAGCCTTGACGGTAAATTCTAGCCTTTAGTTGGAAGTTATCGTCGGCGCACGTCACACTTCTAGTAAGTTAGAGGTACTATGGATGGGGGCGTGTCAATAAATGCTTAAAAATGAGTTCTAATAAACTCTTTAAATTACTTTTTTAAAATAAATAGTGGAGCTCGACTCTCCAAATTGAAGGACCAAACCCTTCATAATTTATTGATTATTACAAAATACTTATTTCTTGATTTGATAAAGCTATAATTGATTTTATGGTTAATAACATCTAAACATATACTACCTCTGTCTCGATTATTTGGTCTCCCATTTTTTTTTTACACAGATTAAGATTTATGTTGAAAAAGTAAATTATACCAAGGAACTTCCTACAATACCCGTATTTAATGATTGTTGGGTATACGCATAATGGTTAAATGTGAAATGGTTAATGGATTAATATTTCAAATTTGGAGGCAAATCAATGACAAGCACATCATTCAAATAAGATGAAGTGGTGCTTGAAATAAATAAAAGGTCTTGGACATAAATCAACAGTGGTTGGCCTCCAACCTGGATGAAAACACGAATCAATAGTGAGCATGTCGTTTCCCGATTGACCGGTTCGAATGAAGCCCCTAACTTTGTGTTACAATATGGCTTTTTTCTCAAAATATTTTGGTTCGTAGATTTTTAGCATGTCGAAAACAATACGATGAATGTGTTCAAATTCATTTTTTTATTCTTCAAATTCCAGTCGAGAATGGGAAGATGAATGTTGATGTTTGTAGAAGAGAATATGAATATATAGTGGATGGAAGACTGAAAGCATATGAAGTCTTAATTCTTCTCCAATTTCAAACACGAGTGCATTTATTTTCACCATTTTCCAATTGCTAGCTAATTAAAAAGAATTAGTGTTACATTTTTGGGGGAGAAAAGGGTATATTTGTAAAAGAACTTAAAAAAAAAAACTAAGTATAGAAAGGGAACCATATATTTAGGATATTCCAAAAAAGAAAAGGAGACCGAATAATCAGAACATAGATAGTAAATATTAATTCGAAATGAGTAATTATAACAAATCTTTCAAAAAAAAAAAAAGAAATAGAAATAATAAAGGGATACATCCTTTAATTTCCTCTATGGTAAATGCTTCTTATAAAAAGTAAAATAAACAGTGTGTTTGGCAACTGAATTGTTTATAAATTGGTTTATAAGTTGTGACATGATATCATTTTATTGGTTGTTTTCTGTGAAAAGTCATAAAGTGCTGCTTGACTTTTATTTTCTGACTTTTTGAAAAAAGTGAAACTAATAAAATGATGTCATGTGGAAATAGTTTGTTGAAGAAGGCCAAATGATTTACTCTTTATATTTAAAAATGTTCTCTACAATCTAAAATATTCTCTTTTAAAATAAAGAAATAGTTGGACATGCTCTAAGCATTCCTTTTTTTCTATGGAGTCATATAAGGCTCAATAAAAGAGTAGAATTGATGTAACACCATATGTATGGCACTATATATTGTCATACTGTTATGTGGCGTCTATCGGGAAATGCCACATGGTTGTGATTTCTCGTATGGTGTCTTGATAAACGCTACTTTGGTGTCATGCTATATGGTATTAGATCGGGACTACATAAAAGACTCTGACCACCAATAAAAAAAAAGTCACATGTAGGGCTGGGCATATAACCAGCGAATCTGTTGGGGTCAATGTTCGGGTCGGGTTTTTAAACTATAGTTTGATATAGGGTTCAAAATCTCCAACCTTGATTAAGAGTTGGGTCAGGTGCGAGTTGGCCAAAAACCTGACTCACTCGACCAATGCCCTGCCCTAGCTTCATGCATGGTTTCATAACTTGACTATTTTTAATTGATAGTTGGGTTTCGTGATCTGGTTTTATAGAAAAAGTGATAAGAAGTGTCGTAAGAGATTTTTATTTGAAATGTGTGGTGAAAAAGTGGAGAGAGGTTATAGGAAAAAGTGAAAAATTATTATTTATAAAGAATATATGGCTGCTATAAGTTTGATTTGTTGATAAATTTGGAAGTGAAAAAAATAACCCTACAGAACAAGCTCTTAGTCTTGTCAAAATAAAAAATCCTACAATTACTAGTCCCCAGGGGACACAAAAAAAAAGGGACGATGTGCTAGCAAAAGTTAAACCTACTTACCTTCAAAAAAGTTAAAGTTACTTCTTACTCTATGGTAACAACTATATTTGACACATTTTACTGTTGTGATCCTCCAATCATTTCAGTACTTTCCAATATATGGAATTAATTATAATTGGTTTGTTAAATGGACTTGTTGTTCCATAATGAAACCTTTTAATATACCGAGTAATTTAAAAGTGCTTTACACGTTGTATGACAATATATAATGTGATAAACAAAGCTTAGTACAATAAAATAATTAGCTTTAGATTCCTATAATTGTTGATAGTAGTTAAATATATTTAAATCCATGATATCATTATTTCTACAATAGAAAATTTTATACTCATTTATGATGATTTCTTAAAAGCTATTGTTTAAACAAATTTCTTACAAATACTAATTTAAATAGATAACAATATGGTAGCTTTGTATTTAATATTGTGGTTTTAATCTTGAAATTGGACTAAAATTAACCAAAATAAAAACTAAAGATTAATCTTGGAATTGAGTTTAAATAATACACTAATTGAAATTAAGGAAATAATGTGAAATAAGAAGTAAAAATAGTATTTGAAATTAAAAAAATCAAAAGCGATTACAATTTACCAAACGTTGAAATCATAGTTGAAATTGTAATTTCAATTTGAAAAACGAGTTACAAATGTAATTTCAATTTCAAAATTTATTATTGAAAAAATATAGTTGAAATTGAAATCAACAACAATAAATACTAATACTTAGTGTAATAAATACAATTAGAATTCTCACATATGCATTACACGATATCTAAAAGTAATAATAACAATAGTAATTTTAGAGAGACATGTTTATCTGGTATGAAAAAGTGACATGTTTAGTTTTCAACTATGTATTGGATGATTTTGGGCCTTTAAATTTACTACTTGCATATAAACACCCAAATCACATTTACCAACTAACAAATATCAGTCATTTATATCAGATAAACATGTGTACTTACAATTACTCTAATAATAAATGTCAATGAATTTTTATACAAAATTTAATAAATTATTAATACAGTCAGTTGAGTCATATATTAGTATTATGAGACATAAGTTTTTATAATAATTCTATCATATTTAGATTTATTTGTCGGTAACACTTTTTGCACCAATTAATTCTTTTTTTATACAGTGCGTATAGGAGACGGAGGGAAACCAATATCAGTTATTCATATCAGCTAAACATTTCTCCCTATAATTACTCTAATAATAAATGTCAATGATTTTTTTACAAAATTTAATATAAATTATTAATACAGTCAGTTAAGTCATATTAACATTATGAGACATAAGTTTTTATAACCATTTCATTATATTTGAATTTATTTGTCGGTAATACTTTTTGTACCAATTAAATTTTTTTTTATACAGTGGGTGGAGGGGACGGGAGGGGAGGGGCAGATGTGTTAAAACGCAGGACGTCCTGTCTAGAATGTGAAAAACTTAACTGCTGTAACACTTATTTGAATTACAGCAATAGTTAATTATACATATATAAATAAAATTAGTTGAGGTGATTCAATAAAAATAAAATGTTTAATAAAAATTGTTGAACAATTATTACAGTGCAACCGTATCAACATTCGATCCATCTCTCAAGTAAATAATCAAACTTCAAATACGGTAAGATTTAAATTGTTCCATAGGAAATTATCAAAGAGTTCTAATTTAACTATAAAATCAGCAAGTTGGAGTACTATAATTTAAAAAAAAATCAATTTGATTATTGCACTACAATAACCCTATAAAAATTTCTTCAAAAATTATTAAACATTGAAATTTACAATTAAGGTTACAGATTTTTAGAAATTTATTAGTTCAGAGATGTGATATGCTTGTGTTTTCGAATCATAAAAATTACTATGTGCTTTTTTTGAAATAGAACTCTCAATTAATTTCATATTTAATTTGATAAGTGACAGATCCCCAATTTAAAATAAAGTAATGATAAATTTTCATATTAGTTCACCAATTAGTTTACCGATTGTGTATTAACAAAAATGGTAAAACTGTCAATTAAGAAATTTAAATAATTTGAGTTTTAGATATTTTTGGGTTAAAATTGTAAACTAGTGAACCGATTAGTAAACTAACAGGAAAGTGTATCATTACTCTTTAAAATATTTGGCTAAAGAAACTACCGTGAATTAATGAACGGATATGAGTTAATAAATGAAAAAGTGAATATTATTTAATAAATTAGTTAATATTATTTAATAGAATTAGTGTAACAATCTAAAAAAAAAAATAAAAGATAAAAATAAGAATGCAAAAAAGAAATTAAATGATGTTACCAGAAATCTTATAGAGTCAGAAATTTTACAGAACCAAAAACTAAACAGAAAAAACCACTATTCTCTTATTATATATATAACACATAGATATTATAAATAATTATAATTGTTTCAAGGAAAATTCCATAATGTTTTAGTTTCTTTGTAATTTATTTTTTGAGAGTAAAGTTTCTTTGTAATTGATTATTAAGAGTGTAATATTAATTTCACAGAATATTTTTACATATTGTTATTAATATAGTGTAATAAATGGGTGTAATAAAAAGAAAGAGCAAACTGAGAATTAAAAGAAAACGGTAGGGACAAAGGTTGAATAAAAATGTTTTACAAAGATTCCAACTTCTATATATTAGTGAAATTTTAGACGAAATGAGATTAGTGATAGATGTTAAGCTTAAAATATATTTGGTTATAATTAAGTAATAAATGGGACTAAAATTAAATCATTGATTGCAAATAATATTTTTTAAAGGAAAAATGTAATTTATTGAACATCATGGCTCATAGCAAAACACAGAAAGTAAGGACAAATGTCCACGAGTCTATGTATATTCAAAACCCGTACGAAAATGAGTGTAATTCACTGGACAACTTTATTCGCTTGACGAAAAACAAAGCTAGAAAAAGCAAAGGGAAACTCATAGTTGCAAGATTAATTTTAGGGGGACATGAAAATGGGCCATTATTATGTGACATTCTCATGTGGCACATATTCATTGGGTGATGATTATATGACTACTTTTTCATCATCTAATATAGATATGTCACATAAGACTGTCACCTAATAATATCTCCTTTTCATGTCCCCTAGAATTTTTCTAGTTGCAAACCCGTTCTATTTCTAACTAATTTGGGGCGGAACTCATTACTACAAGCAATTAACAAAAAAGCAATCGGATTCCCCTACTTCTAAGCATTTTTCACTACTATACAATGATCGACCGCACCCTGTTCATGTAATAATGACGGTAATAATTCGGATCCGGCGTTTAAACCCATCATCAATAACCGGACCCTTCTTCACAAATGTCCATTTCTCAAGCCCAACCAACTTTTCATATACATACAAGAAATCTACAGCTACATTCATATCCCCCGGGGATTAATGCAATCTGCTACACAATAAAAAATTAGTCTTCTTGATTAATTCTCTTACAATCACTGTAATCAGATTAATTCCATAATAATAAATTGGCCCTTTTCCGGAGATTCCCTTTCACTTTATCTTTTCTGGGTTTGGTTATCTTCAGGCCAAAGCATTTCTGGGTACATGTTCCAGATCTAGAACCCTCTGACCTCTACTTTTATTCTGCAAATTTTCCAGGTACCATTTTCAGTGAATGATAATTGATATGTGTTTGTTCTCGTATATAGTTGCTATTTGCGTTTTATTGCTGTAGAGCTTTCAATTTCCTTTCTCTTACTTTTAAATTTGTTAGGGTTCTGAATGATGACTTTTGGGTTATCTGATTATGAGCTGGAAATTTGTTTTATGCTTTTCATTGACATCTATCTGTTTCTGTTTTTCATTACTCAATAATATCACCGTGTTGCCAAATTGATTCTCAAGACTGTCACTTTTTTAGCACAACTAGTGATTCCAGATTTGTTTGTTTAATAGGTTGTCATTTACTTTGCTTGTGAACACAGCTATTCACTGTGAATCTTTCTGAATTTTACAATGATTTTTGGATGACAATACAGAACTATGATGGTTTCAGGGATAAAATGGAAGGTGTTCTCGTTAGGAGAGTTATTCCTTCGGATAACAGTTGCCTCTTTAATGCAGTTGGGTAAGATTCAAATCTTCATTTATTTTTTGCTTGCCAATAAAGAAAGACATGCCAGATGGTCCCTTATACTGTACATATTGAAGTCACCATGAGTTAAATGTGCAAACATGTGTAGTTAATGACTTATGGATTCTTTTGTGCAGTTATGTCATGGATAATGATAAAACGAAAGCGCCCGAGCTAAGACAGGTTACAACTATACTTTTATGCAAGCAATCTAAGTAATCCATGTAGCACATCACCTTTCATGAGCTGTTTTTATTGCTAAACGAATCAAGTTATCATAATGCTGGAAATGAATTCCTGTTCTTTTATTCTGAGCATGACTACAGAGTTTTCCAACTTGAGAATGAGAAAATGAGCAAAAGAAAATTTCTGATCTATTTCTTTCTGGATAACAGAGCATGAGGGAAAATCATTAATGTTTGTCTTGGTAACAGGACCCTTTTTTCCCCTTTATCTTCCTAATTAGTTACTCCAGGCAAGGAATTAGCTACTTGAGATGGATGCATAGTCTACGCTTGTAAGACACTTAAGTCAAGCGTGTGCAGTTTCTAATGTGTCTATGTCTATAATCCACTCTCTCTCTCTCTCTCTCTCTTGTGTGTGTGTGTGTGTTTTTTTTTTTTTTTTCTTGAAAGCATGGCATTCTAATTTTAAATATAGGTCATAGCTGCAACCGTTGCAAGTGACCCAGTAAAATATTCAGAAGCATTCCTTGGAAAGCCTAATGAAGAGTATTGTGCATGGATTCTCAACCCAGATAAGTGGGGAGGTAAGCTTTATATACTTTGCATTTGTATCAATACTGAGGCAGTTAGACTTAGAATGCAATTTTCTCATGTACTTAAAAATTTTGACATTAAGGTGGTTTTTTAATTAATGGGTTGGGTTTGGAAATCAGCTTCTTTTCTATACGGAATTTGCACCTTGGATCCATTGCCTTGTTTTCCATGTGCAATGTAACAAAACAATGTATAAATTTTCTGGTTTTATTTACGTTATTATTCATACCTTTTTCTTAGCTTATGATTATTGTTGTTGTTGTTGTTGTTGAGTGTGTTTTTTAGTGATATTATATCAGGTTTTACTATAGAATTTTTAAACAAAATACACTCCAATTTAGCTTTTCTCAGCACAATATCTATCGAGTGGCAGTTGTAATCTTTTGCCTTTATCACCAAATAATCACATAATCGTTCAAGACAATAAGCATCAGATTCTCTAATTATAAAGAGCATCTTAAGTAAAATATAGAGTATCTTTAAATTGGAAGAGTATACCATTTTATATCCTGCAACGATAGTCTCTATTTTGGCTCTTTATTTTACCTTTTTCAAGACTAATTTATTGTGTTTTTTTTTTTTTAATTTTGAATTCATATTGATATTTTAAAGATCGATAACCAATTGAATCACATATAATTTGTGAACTTGTGTTCACTAAATAATAGAGACTGCGTTTGGCTCTCTACATTTGGAGAGTCAAACCTACCCTCTGAAATGGTGTTTGATTCTCATTATATTTTCAAATTATAATACGGAAGTTATAATGAGATAGAATGATTGGTTGAGATGTAAAATTTGAAATATTTGGTTGTTGTTGAGTAGTTAAATCAGCGGTAGGTATAATCAAGAACATATAATGAGAATCAAACACCAAAGTATTAAATAAGAGAGGCTATTGGAGACGATTTTAAAGATATGACTCTTTAAATGAGAGAGCGTTTTAAGTTTAAAAAGCATATTGGAGTTATTCTAAGGACTTATTTTTTGTAGCTACTTTTTTGGAAGTTGATTCTTTTTGGAAATGCATGGCGAAGTAGAGAGAGATTGTAGAGAAATATGAAAAATAATTTTTTAAGGAGAATATGTCGTTCGTATAAAAGTTTAACTTATTAGCCAAGTTTATTTTGAGAAGAATCTTACAAGAACAAGCCCTAATATTTGGCTAATGTTTAAAACGGTGTAACTAGGTATTTAAACATATTTTCATTGTGAGATGAGGAATTTGGAGTTTAAAGGTGGAAACCTCACTATTGACCAATAATTATGTTAAAAGAAAAAATAGGAAATACATTTAGTATTAAACTCTGAATTGTTAAGCCGTGTAGCTTTAGTGCTTTTTTTTTTAATAGATAGTACAAGCTCACCAGAACAAGCGCTAATAAATCCGGCTATTAGAAAGGCGTAACTAGGTATTGAGAAATATTTTCCTGGTGAGACTAGGAACTTGAGCATAAAGCTTAAGCCATAAACCTCACTATTGACCAAATATTTAAGTTAAAAAACTAAAAAGGTGTTGCATTTGTGGTAGTTTAGGTTTTTGTAACATTGTTTAGTGGCAGAAGACGAACATAATAGACCCACATGATAGTCAGCCCGCTGAGAGACTTTTAAACTTCCAACTGAGAAAAATTAAAAAAAATAAAGATATGCTCAAGAAATTTTCCAGATATTCCAATAATCTCTCTTTACTTTTCCACCAAACATTCTCCCAAGAAATTTCTCTCCAAAAGATCACTTATAACTTAAGCTACCTAGGACAAGCCTTAAGAGCATCTCTAAGAGACTCTATATAAAGAGTATTACAGAAATTTCAACGAGTATCCTTAGCGTTAAGGAGTGAAATCTTTGACATCCCCCAACACACTTTTTATATTTGCCTCTTATTGCATGTTCACAAACCCATTCTATTTAAAATTGGGATTTGGTCAAACCAATCACATCCACATATTTGGCGGAAACCACTTGTATTACAGAAATTTCAACCACTCATTCTCAAAATATCTATTTCTACTTTTAGACAAAAATAGTTTGTTGCTGGTATATATTTATTTATTTACTTTTTTTGTTTGATAAAGAGCATCTTTTGTGTTTTTGATTTTCTTCTTTTTGATTGGAAGTTGCAAAAACTCAAGAAATGGAATGAAGTATCTATTCGTTTACTCCCCGTTGGAGAAAGGAAAAAAAAAAATCAGTTTTTTCTGTAGCTTTTTTTGGCTTTATAAATGGTTTTGGGAAATGGCAACCCCCACACAACCAAAAGGTCACTTGTTGAATAAGAGAATTTTGTCAATTCAACTTAAAAGTATGAAAAGACAGACATTGTGTTCAGTGGAAATTTGATTCTGCACCAGAAATGAAAGGAACAATCTCTTAATAGAAGGATAGCCGAAAACCGATCATTAAATTCAAAAGTTAGAAGGAAGAGCCTGCTGGAGCTTAATTTTAAGGTTCATCTTCCACATAAGACACTCTTGTCTAAACCATATCTTTCACATAAGACACTCTTGTCTAAACCATACTTTTGGACTAGTGCTTGATAACAACTGCTTTCCATGCGGTTAACTTTGTTAGAACCCCGATGTGTTTCTCACCTCCTCATCATTGCACATATGCTTTTTCAACTGGGTTGTTTTGGAGATAACTGTGTGAAATGCCTTACCATTTCTTTTGAATTCTGAGTTTTCACTATCAATTGCATGTTTATGTTAAAAATCTCTGATTATTTGTGGAATTTTGTTCTGGCATTGGAAAATAAAATAGAATATCAAATGAAAGCAGCAGTTTTTCTTTGAAAGTAATTGATTTTGTGACTAATTCCAATTTATATTCTCGTCAAATAAGTTCCATTCTAGATCTTTAATTAACAGGAAAGTAGTGAGGTTGGGTAGTACTAGATTACCTCCATTGATTCCGAGTGAGGTTGGGTAGTACTAGATTACCTCCATTGATTCCGAGGCATCTCTTTGAGGGGATGGAAGTTCCTTTGTTTTCTAGAAATTGGCTTGACGCCTTTATGCTTCACTGTTAACATCAGAATGCTGCGCAGGAGGGCTGCCCTTTTTGGTGGAGGGAGAAGAGATAGAGTTGTGTTGTCAGTGTTGATGGACATGATAATGTATAAGAAAGGAAGAAGATAAATAAGTGCATGAACTGGGTCGGAGAAATCAAGGAAAATAATGTGAAAGAGAGAATGATGGAGAGCATTTCATGGCATTCCTGCAATTATGAGGAACTAAAACATATAATAGAAAAATTTAATGCGGGTCCTATGTGTTAACTTCTCAACTCCATGGTTTTGTATGTAATCATGCCCATTCTGACGATATTGTTTTATACTAGAATGAAAACAGCAATCTCACAATATATAATGTCAACACCAGTGACCTGTGTTTTAGGATCATTGCTAAATTTTACACGCAAGAATTTTCAGATGATAGAATCTGTGGTACACTTAATTGGCTAATGTTAAGTTCTTAGGATTTATGTTTATTCAGAAAATCCGTTTCTTCATGTCACATTCCACAACAATGGCACTTGCTTTTGAGACTCTTGTACATTGTAACCATTTTGGGCTATTCAATTGTAGTAACATTGTGGCTATATAAATTGTCAGTTGTCAGTGTTGCACTATGAAACTTCAGAAGCTTGTTAACTGATCTGTAGGTTGAACTTTCTATTCATTTTTCATGTTAAGGTGGCATCGAGCTTGCAATATTGGCTGAATATTATGGGCGTGAGGTAGCAGCATATGATATACAAACCACCAGATGTGATCTGTATGGCCAGGTTAGTGTTGAATTTCTTTTCAGCAATTCTTCACAACATTACTATTGACTAGATTTCCTACCATTTCAAATTTTCATTATTTGGGATTTTATTGACAGGGAAAAAACTACCGTGAAAGAGTTATGCTGATCTACGATGGACTGCATTATGATGCTTTGGCTGTATGTAGTCTCTTCTCTGGACCTCCTACCTCCATCCTCTAGACATTATATGTGTGTATCCAGAAGTGCGTGCATGTTTACAAGTTATTTATAATCTTATATATCCTAATTAGGAACTGGTCAAGAGGTGGATTCATCTCTGGAGAAATAACAGATTACCTGCCTATGGTTTTGGACTAGTCTTGTATACAAGCTTGCTAGATTTAATGGATTTCAACCTTCCGATAAATATGATTCAGTCAATTCATCACATTACTCGAGATGGAAAAAAGGATTATATTATAAGATTTAGGTACTTCAATTGATGAAACAGAGCGAAAAAAAACCCTGATGAAATAGAGTGGATTCCATGAGTAAGAGTTTTCCAAATGAGAAGCAACAATATAATTGAGGCTGGTATCTATAAATTCTTGGTTTTTAGATCATATATACATATTAAGTTTGTGTAAATCATGATATTGTTTCTATCTTCCAACAGATGTCTCCTGCTGAAGGAGCTCCAGAGGAGTTTGATCAGACAATATTTACCGTGCAAGCGGACCGGAGTTTGGGGCCAGTTGAGAAACTCGCCCTTAATCTGGTTAAAGACCAACAAAGGTAACATAGAGTCCTTATCGATAAATGCTTGATTTTCTTTTTAACTCTGGAAGTGAGTGTTCATTCCGGGGATTTAGCCACTAATCCAATTATGCTTCATATGCATAAGCAGATGAGACCTTCTTTGATGATTGAACTGTCTAAAATGGCCTTCTTCAGCCTTTCGTTATAGAAAGAAGTGCTTCTTAAAGCTTTATTCTGTTGAAAAATGCCTCCCCCTTTTTCTAGTGGCTATAAAGCACAAACTGATGTTCTCAAATCTGAAACGATATCATTTACAAAATGACCATTTTCTTTTAGTTCAGGTGCTCCTTGAAAGTTTACCACGGATTTGGTAAACCTACAAATCACCAACCCCTGTCTTAGTCAAATGTTTAAGCTTTTATCTCTTAAAATAGACACTGTGCAATTAATGATTTTGGCCTTTACTCAGGTTACAAGTGCCTACTTGTTTACTACTTACAAGCCTGAAATAATTCAAACAATTTTGTGTTATGCATGATTTGTTCATGATTCATGCTTCATATGAAATCAAGCAGTTCCTTGTGTATTTTGAAGAGTTCTCTTTGATAACATTTCAGTCTATGTAAAGTTGATTGCATTATTCAAATTGACTATATAAATTGATCTTGGCATGCCTGGATAAAAATGCATTCTTGCAGACTTACTGTATTTAGTAAACATCAACGTATGATATTTTCTCTTGTTAGTTTTTTTTCTCATTCAAACAATATCAATATTAGGATGCTAAGAACTTCTTATAAAACTCGCACTAGACAATTACTAGTAAACAAATTTTCTTTTTATTTTTCTGTTCTGAACTTTTTAGTTGCCCCGTAGATTTTTTCCTAGACCTGATTGCGCTATCCTTCTGATAGTTTGGTCTAAAATGGTCATATATTGCTCTTTTCCCAGTCATGCATAATGCATTTTAACAAGTTTCTGCTACATTGCAGGAAAAGAAGTTATACAGACACTGCCAACTTCACTTTGCGATGTGGTGTTTGCCAGATCGGAGTCGTGGGACAGAAGGTTTCAAGCACTTCATCCATTTCTTTCTTACATCATTTTGTATAAGCTTAAAAAATTTTACCTAAAAAATATGTGGATTAAGTTTTTTATATGTCAAACTTGGAAATAAGTTCATTATTTGACAATAGGTTAAAAGTCGGAGACATGCTGAGAAGATAAAAGTAACATTTTCGGATTAAAAAGTAACTATATCATAGCCTACATGAAAACATAGAAACAAAAGTGCGTCTAAAAGTGTGTTTTCGGTTAAGCTCAGCGAAGATGTGCTTTTAATGGATTCCTTTTGTTGAGATTTTCAAGCTTTATGTTTTCTTGTTTATATTTGGGTTTAACTTTGCAGGAAGCCGTGGAGCATGCACAAGCAACAGGCCATGCCAACTTCCAAGAATACAGATGATAGTATCAAACTGAATAAAACCCACTGAAAATCCTCTGTTGCCAGAAACTTCTATTTTCTGTCATATCCTGTAAGTTCTAAAATCACATTGCATTATGTTTGCTGAAGGAAACTTGTTTTGTTTTCTGGTTCCCTTGTGTTTGTTGTAACATGGGAGAGTTTTGTATTTGAAAAGCATTCATATAGAAATTTGGAATAAATGTTTGTATTTTTGCTACTATATTTCTCACTTTTCTCTTGTTCAGTTGAGCCTCAGAGGCAGTTTTAATATTATATTGGTGATCGGTTTTGACGTTTTATCTCCAGTGACATTGATCACCTATTAGGCGTCTGGTGGGACTATCCCACTAGAAGCACACGTGAGTTGTCCCATTGGGGTTGTTCCATATATGAATTATCTAATTATCACCCGCCATGTGTGCGTCTGACGGGTGATCAAAACTCTTATGTCCAGTGCCATGGAATAAAAAATAAAATTATTCTACTTGTAGGAATAAAGCGCACAAACTTTTTAACTAACACTTATATGGCTAATGTGATATTCATTGGTTTTAAAGAATGTAATGTGTTAAAAACAAAGTCTTGTGTAACATTTTCCCCCCATTTTTGGTACATATATTACAGAAAAAGAATTACACTAGTGCTATTCATTTGGAGTTGAAATTGGCAGCCTTTTATTCAAAAATGGAGAGATTTTCATGGGGAAATAATATAAAATCAGAGCTCTGGCTCTATAAATGATGTCAGACGCTTGCATGGCGTGCATCTAAATGCGTTATATCAATTGACAGCTAGTTAAGTTGACTTGCATGATTAATGTGGCGTGTTCAGAAGCAAGTCACAAGCGTTTGACATTGTTTATGGCACTATACGTCTAATTTTATACCATTTCACGGTTTTCATGTTGACATGTACACTCGCATTTCTCTAATTTTTTACCATATAAGATGCCAATAAATTAGAAATCAATATTCCACTGAATGATTACCCAGTAAACTCTTGATAATGAATAGCATTCATTTGATTTTGGTACTGATTAAAAGTCAGTTCAATTGGCATTTATGTAAAGGGAAATCTACGAAGTACATACTATATTTATAGTGTATTTATAATTTTTATGTCATATTTTTGGAAATTATCATTTACACCCTATATTTCATTTATTAACAAAACACACTTTTTATTGAAGAAAATTTGAAAAAAATTAAAATAAAAGTAATTTATTTAGAAAAAATTACCGGTATGACTAACAAATTAGACATCATGTATTATATATTTTTTTAAATTGATATGCATAGGGGTGTGTGTATATATATATTGGTTTTTAATACAAGGGCTATAAAGGAGGTATGTCACGCCCCTGTTATATTACTCAATATTATTGAATTATTTATATCAGTTATTAAATTTTACAGTGGAAGTTTTCATGTCAATAGTGGGGGCGGGAAGTATAAAACGAATAAATTGTTCTAATCCATAAAAAGATATTAAACTCATAAATTGTTCTTAGTTATATTTCCACGTCTTTACATTGAAAGGTAAGCTTTTGATTATTACAAAAGCTACTCATTATCTTGTTTTACATACCATAAGTCACGAATATATATATATATATATATATATGTATTTACAGAGAGGTGAGGATGCTTATTGACACAAAAGTTATTGAGCCCATGTTTGTTCCTAGACTAGTGATAGCACGTGCCGTAACTATTATAACTTTTCATGTGAACTATTTTTTTTAACTTTCGACATTGGACGCTATATATAACATTGTGTTCCTTGAACTATTTTCATACCTTTATAATTGACTACAAAGTAAATATATACATTACTAAAATGTTCTATCATAAAACACAATCTCAATTAAAAAAGAAAAGAAAAGAGTTGAAAATATAGCTGCCATCACTACTAAGCGTAGCAGACAACCTTGCCAAGGATAAGCCAACTTTAACGGCCTTTTAGGAATTTTACTTTAAAACCTTGGCATTGAACATAATCTATTGTGGTATTCTCGACTCGGCAAAAGCTTCGCGTAGTCTCCTCTATACTTTTCATAAAGAACAGGTGCTATATGCAACAACTCAAACTTGGTGGTGGTAGTTTATCCAAATGTGCTCTATGTCAAACCAAAAGGCTAAGTTGCATGATGATTCATATCATGAACTATTTTATTGGGTTTTTCCTTTAAGAAGAAATCACGTTTCACATCGAAGATGAAAGTGACGCAATTTTCAGAGTTGGTCAATATGGTCTATCATCATGAGCATGCCCACCAACGTAGTCATTGCTGCCTTTATACCTATTTATAGTAAGCCATTTGGTATTGAAGCTACTCTAGGGAAAAGCTTTATGGATCTACAATTTGACAGTATGTTAGGTAATATCCAATTTAAATGTACCACACCTATTTAATAAAACATGAAAACATCAATACCAGTATATATGTAAAATATAGAGAAACCATTTGACAAAATCCAAGATCTAGTATAAGCTTTAGGATAGGAAATTCATCCCAACAATGAGCAGGAGGCTTATGCCCATTGTATTCTATCTCCATCAATCCTGCACTTGCAACATAACACGCGTGATGCATCTTTGGGCTATGGGAAGGAGTCTAAAGGAGTCAACACATGGTTTTCAACAACTAATCTCGATATATTAAATTAACCAGCGCAACATATCATGAAAACATCACTCACAAATTCAGTTAGCAATAAATGGAATCAGTTGCATCAAATAAGAAACACCATACTTAATAAATTAGTAAAAGAAATATATCACTGTCCATGCTTTACATATTGTTTAAGCCA
>CAVNYN010274520.1:0-19502 GCA_963692815.1 Nyctanthes arbor-tristis
CTTGCTCAAAATTTCCCAAATTAGTGGCTATGATTTGGGAAATTTTGAGCAAGGAAAAATTTGAAATCATCATAATAAAAAGTAGCTTACTTGGGTCAGTGCTGGTGGTTATAGCAGTGCCACCAAAATTGCAGCTAGTAGGGATTGGATTCTTCTGATAAAAACTATTGAAAGCATACGAGGCGTGATCGCGCACTGACACCGGATTGTAACAGCTCCCACCGGGCTGTATTGCAGAACAATCGGCACCACCATAGCCACAAGCATAGTCTAATGCAACCTGTAACGCTACTTGGGATGCAGATTGGCTAGCAACACACCAGCTTCCCCCTGCTGATGCCGGAGTAGTGGTGGTGGGTGTCATAACAGGATTGGCTGGATTCATAACAGATCGGAAGAGCGTCGTGTAGGCCAGAAACTGTTGGATTTAACACTGGACTAGTAGTGCTGGGAGTAATAGAGGGATTGGTTATTGGAACTGTTGTTAGTGGAGTTGTAATGTCCATTTGCCTTGTTGAAATTGTCACAGAATTTTGCAAGTTTTTTGCACCCGACGCCCTCTTGGACATTACTGAAAAGAAGATTCAGAGAATTAAACAGAGAATATGATTCTTTTATTAAAGCAAATGGAATCAAGCTCAAGAAGCAAAACAGATGTAAAACAATCAGTAATCAATGAACCAAAACAAAAAAGCAAACAATTCAATTTACCAGAACAAATTATAACAACAGCCAGATTCATGAATGTAAGAAAACTAATGAATATCTTTATATGCATGTTTCTTTATCTGTTTCTTCTGCTTCTTCAGCTGGATTTCGAGTTGGGTTCGGCTTAAACCTAGCTGGAAACAAAAGGGAAGGATTTTCTGCCTTTCATGGTATGATGATACATACAAGTAGGAAACCTTTGCTGTCTCTCTGTGAGTGTGTGATATCTGAGAAAGAAAGAGGGGTTGAAGAGTGTTTGTGTAAATGGAAACTTAAGAAAAAAGGGTGGTGGAAAAGTAGAGAAGAAAAAGAAAGTGAAAGAGGGAAAAGTTTGGAATATAAGTGTGGCATTGTGGGGTTGAATTAGTGATGATAGTAATGATGGTGATGATATGTGCAATTTCTCTTTTTCTTGTTTTAAATCCTTTTTCTTTTAAATATATATTTCATAGGACTCATTCTGGTATCCATGAGCCACCCAATGTGGAGGAAACTGAATGAACACTTTAGGAGCATTTTGCTATATATATTTTCTTTGTTTTAAAACAAGAAGAGACAATTGTATTGGAAGTCCATTTGCCCCCAATCTATTGCGACGTGGCCGCTCGTTTGTCTCAACTCTTTTAGATTTCGAAAGTACCATGAGATCGAGTTGTAGTTGGAACCTATAAGAGTGTCACATAAACTAGAAATTAACCTTGATTTTCTTGTGGATCGTTCTTGATTTTGATAAAGTACCAGAATCAATTTATCAATTTTACATTTACTTTGAGATGTCTTGAAGACCATTTCTTTTTAAAATTACAATATTTCTTAATTTTTTTATTTTTTTTGCTTTTCAATGGGTGTATTGTATCTCCTATATTTTTCACCAACTTTATTTCATTACATCATATTATCCTAAATCGAGTTTGTATTAGGTAAATATATATTATTAAAATATATTTTTTCCCATATTATCTTGTTAAGTGTTTTTGGTATGCAATTCCAATCTTGACCTATCAAGTATCAACCACATAAAATGTTCTTTGCAGCCTTTTTTTCTTTTTTGGGTTGAAGCTATCTTGTCAAGATTTCTTTCTTGAAAAGTGGACAAAGTAGTGATACTATGCTTGCTGGATCATATTTATTGTGGTGGGAAGCCATTGATTACATCAAGATTTCATGGAAATCTGGCACTAATGTTTGTTCTTATTTTTCAATTTCATGTAATCACTAGTTAGAATTTAAAGGCTTATGGTGAACCTGAGGCCATCTAATCAAGACTTCTCTACGTACATTGAAAAAAATGAGTCTCAAAGATGTACTCCCCACCAATTCTTGCTTTGTCAAGCAAAAGTACCACATTGATTCTTTCCTAAAATCAAAAGTTTTGTAGAGTTTCACTAGGCCCCTGCTTGCTTTCCTTATTCTTCCTCCTCTTCTTCTTCTTCTTCCTCTTATTCTTCTTCCTCCTTTCTTTCTTCCTTTTTTTTTGGGGGGAGGGGGGTTATAATTGATTAAATACAATTTCATTCTCCTATCAGTGTTGAATGGCACACTTATTGCGCTATTTAGCTAACAAGTATTAATAGAGGAGGGCATACGGCAATAATAATAAGATATCCTAGGCTAACACATGTACTAATAGAGGGAGGATATGTGGCAATGAGAGAGAGATCTTTTCGTGATTTATATATATGTAGTAAAATTGATCTAGTAACTATTTTTTCCCTTAAAAGTTGTTACGCTTTTCTAAAGAAGAAAGCGTTACATTTTGGAAATAGCATGGTCTATGCGGCCACCATCCACAAGGGACACAAGGACTTCTTCACCCATTTCAAAGTCTCCGTTTCTCGAGATCTAAACGTGAACGCGGTTGTTATAAAAGTCTAAGTTTACAATTATTTACACATAACTCAAAGGCAAACTTAATCTTGAATGTGCTCCAGAGGTTTCAAACTTCAAACTCAGCAGGATATGGAAAAGTTTTCGATTATGTTTTAAGATAAATTTAATGACCATTTTCAAACAAGCATCTAAGTATGATCTTCTATAATTAAATTTTTCATAATCCAAAATTGTTTCTATGCTTGTGAAGATTAATCTTTTTCTCCTATTGAGCAAAATCTCAATTTGATCAAACTAGCCTCTTGACAGTACAAACTGGGCAACACTTGACCTATTCATTTGAATGCCTGCCTCGCAACTACCTGATAAACGTAATATATTATTAATTACATTATTCTTAGCGATAATCTTGCCCGCATCGTATATCAAATTTCAAAAATTATTCAATTTGTCTAAAAGAGAGATGAAGCATAATGGAATTCACAATAATTACGGCTATCTTTTGTGCCATTTTGAGTTGAAATTTGTTAGCAAAGGGACCCTCAAATAAGTATAATAACTTGGCGAAAAATACCTGTAAAGCGGAACGAAACTAATTTAGAAAATTTTAAAATTGAAAAAGAAATAATAGATAATAAAAATAGAATTTATGCATTATGTGGAAAATAGTTACAATTAGACATAGATTTTCGTACTCAAACTTCTTCAAGAAACCACATATAGAGAAAATCTTCATAGTATACATACGGGAATTTTCGTACATGCAATGCTCGATGTAAGCATTTGAACATCCCTATAAACTAATGTGAAATTTAATAATATCGATCCAAAATGAGTGCTTTCTTAATTATATTCAATATATGGAGTCATGCTAATTCCAGAAATCAAAACAAGAACCTTAAATCACAATACCACACCCGTCAAATCACATCACATCAGCAACTGATATTATATCATATCATTTGTCTGGTGTCATAACGGTGTATATTACGTTTGATATTTGAATATTTTCCTAATCTAGATAGGCAAACCATTTCTATTTGATTTACATAATATGGATTCAATTCCTAACTATTCTTTCCAAATTATTGAATCATTACTAAATAATGAAGAAGTTTGACAGCATTTAACACTATGAAATGGACCAAATTCAATAGGCTAATCATTTGATTTTCTCTTAATTATTATATCCACCATTTTAAGTATTCTATTAACAGACAAAAGATCAATTTTGTCATGACTTGTAATTTCAATTAGTGGCTCAAACCACCTTATCCAATAGGCAAGTGTTAACTTATTTTCATTAAAAAAAAAAAAAATTGCAGATTGCTCAATCTGTCCACTCAAAAATTCTGGGCTATTGATAAGAATTTTGCTAGATTGATGATTTTTTGATACTATTTTAGCTACATACTTGTTAACGTGACTGCAAAAGTGTTTCGAAATCCAATGCCACCATGTTTTTGCTCCTGCAATCCACCATCAACCTCTATCTCAAAGTTTATCTCAGACCAGCCATTCCTCTCAATGCTGGAAACAAAATGCAAAACAATCAGAGACCTCAAAAAAATTCATGCCCATCTCATCAAAACGGGCCTCATCAAAGACGTTATAGTAGCTAGCCGTGTCTTGGCCTACTGCGCCACCAGCCGGGGCGGTGGTGACATCAACTATGCACACTTAGTGTTTGGTAATATCGAGAAACAAAATCTTTTCACTTGGAACACTATAATCAGAGGCTACTCTCAAAGCTCTGCACCGGAAATTGCTATTTATCTGTTTGTTGAGATGCTGGCCAATTCGAGCATTCGACCTGAAAGGCTCACTTATCCTTCTGTTTTTAAAGCTTATACTCAACTTGGACTGGCCAAAGATGGAGCTCAGCTTCATGGAAGAGTCATTAAACTAGGCCTCGAATTTGATCCGTTTATTCGAAATTCTGTTATACATATGTATGTAAATTGTGGTCTTTTGGGGAATGCAATGAAATTGTTTGATGAAGACAGTGATTTAGATGTTGTTGCTTGGAATTCTATGATTATAGGACTTGCCAAATGTGGAAAAGTTGAGGAGTCTCTTAGGTTGTTTGATAAAATGCCATCAAGAAATGAGGTTTCCTGGAATAGTATGTTGAGTGGTTATGTTAGAAATGGAAAATGGATGGAAGCCTTGAATCTTTTCAGCAAAATGCAGGGCGAGAAAATTAGCCCGAGTGAGTTTACACTGGTGAGCTTATTGAATGCTTGTGCAAAACTCGGAGCTCTAGAACAAGGGGAATGGATTCATAACTATATAAAGAAGAATAATATCGAACTAAATGTCATTGTAATTGCGGCACTAATAGATATGTACTGCAAGTGTGGGCGCGTTGAAATGGCACGAGAGATATTTGAGTCTGCCCCGAGAAAGGGATTATCATGTTGGAACTCAATGCTGTTGGGGTTAGCACTCAATGGCTTGGAAGAAGAAGTGATTCAGCTCTTCTCCAAGCTTGAATCTTCGAATCTTGAACCAGATTCTGTGAGTTTTATCGGTGTTCTAACAGCCTGCAATCACTCAGGGCAGGTCGATAAGGCAAGAAAGTATTTTGCATCAATGAAAGAAACTTATGGGATTGAGCCATCAATTGAACATTATGGTTGTATAGTTGATGTTCTAGGCCGAGCAGGACATGTTGAAGAAGCAGCAGAGTTTATAAGAAAAATGCCGATGGGCCCCGATGTTCCGATATGGGGTTCGCTGTTAGCAGCTTGTAGGAATCACCGGAACATTGACATTGCCAAATGGGCTGCTGAGCACTTAATCGAGTTGGATCAAAATGAGACGAGCGGCTATGTCATGATGTCTAATGTGTATGCAGCCTCAGGACATTTCGAGAAAGCAGTGCAAGAAAGAATTGCAATGAAGGTGAAGCAGATAGAGAAACAGCCTGGATGTAGTTTGATTGAAGTAAATGGACAAGTTCATGAACTTGTGGCTTCACATTGAAAGAACCAATTGTAAATCTGAATCTTCCTTTTACCTTCTTTTCTGCTGAGCTGATTAGTGCCTACTTAAACTAATAATAAGAAGTAATAATATATATCAAATGAAATGACTAATTTGTAGTCAAAAGATCTGCATTTTAATGCCTAACTTGAAATTTCTGTCTTCAGGCCTACTAATTCTTCTTGTAACATTTTAGTGAGAAAAAATACCAAGAAACTTTAATCTACAGTATCAGATTCTCTGGCATTGATTGATATGCTATAGCAACATTTATAATCAGGCAAATACTGCCGCTAGTTTTCATGTACTTGCAAGCCATCTCATGAAATCTTGCATGCCTCTGAAGTTATATGTCAAGTGGCCTAGTTTATCATCTGGTTTTATCTCTGATCAAAAGTTTCTTCTTTTTCTTTTTCCTTTTTGCCCCCGAACAATCCCCATTCGGATTGCTATCAGTTTGCTTTACCAAGGTCCAAATCTTTAACTGCGCCTGGTAACCGTTTTACATAGACAACGCTCTTTTAGCAAAGCCCAAATCTTCCACTACTTTTGTCACCAGCTTGGGCAACTACCTTAAAAGAGCCATCCATGGATATTCTTCCAATTATCGTGATCTGTGGTTCAACTTTTGTCGCCCATCTTTCGTTCGACTTCATCTGGATCTCTCTTCGTACATCCACATGGTTTCAGTTTGGGCCTTGGCTCTGATACCTCTTGTAAGAAAGTGAGTTACATTTCAAGAGGTTAACCTAAACTGATTTAAGATTCCTTCACATTCTCTCATTGATTAGACATGGGTGGGTTTATAAGGAATTGGTATACTAAATTTGTTCTTACAAATGAAATCTTTACATCGTACAACTGCCGGATTCTTGATGAAGAAGAGTAAAATATCAGTTCACAACTTAAGCCCATTGTATAACAAAAGCAAATGAGCAATCAACTCCAGACTTGGGGGTAAACATGCCTACTTTTCAGTGAAGGGTAGAGAGTAAAATTGAACAAAGTTATAGTACTCCAAAGAGGAAAAAAAATTGCGAGGAGAAAAGATAGGGGATTAATATAGAAAATAGTCACATCTATAATTTGTAATCTATAATAATAATCCATATATATTAATAATAAGAGAAGTTTTCTGGTGTTGTAATTTCCCACATATTGTCTGGCACTGTATAAATTTTTTTACTTTTTTTATTTCTTCCATACTTTTTGTAATTTGGATAATTAAGAATCTATTTCACAACTAAAATTCTATATTTATTTTATTATCCACTGTTTGGATAATTAAGAATTAGAACTCTATTTTACTGGACTCTATATCTCATTAAGAGTTTAGATAATTAAAAATCTTTTTCAATAATTAAGGGTTTTATATTACTCAACTTTATATTTCATTAGGAATTAAGAGTTTTCACACCTACTTTTTGTATTTATTTTATTATCCATTGTTTGGATAATTATATATGTGGTATTAAATCAAAACTAAAGATGACTATTAAATCAACTATACATTACTTTTATTGCATTTAATGTATATCTAATTGAGTATAAGTATATGTTAATGTTGAATTACTCTTATTACTGTTGTTCTCTTCGTGCAACGCACAAGCGAGAATTTTAGTAATAATAATAGTAACAATAATATACTAAAAGTTGAAGTAAATTAAATATTTTTCCCTCCTAAAGCATGTATTTAGAATCTAGAATCATTTTTTTTTCTTTTTATGCTTTTTTACCTCAATTCATAGCTAACTAGTCTTTAGGTTAACTGAATTTGGGTAGTTTTTCCATTTTCTTTTATATCGATTTTACATGTAACTGCATCATGTTTATATTCATTTTTTCCCTTTTTTCCATTTCTCCTTCATTTATTAATTCTAGTTTTAGCATTTCATTGTTTTTATCTCATTTGTTAAGTACTTTTTGCTTTCATTTTTTTTTTCATTTTTTGTTTTCCATCAGTTATTCAGTTAAGTTTTTGTTCCTTTCTCAGTGAAGTATATTTCAGCTTTTTATGTGACAGATTTTTATTATTTCTTCAAAGATATATTTCTCCAAATATAATAAAATATTAAAATAAATTAATCTCTTTGTAATCACTCACTTCTCTGAAAGCTAACATTACTAAAGATAAGAACTACCACTTTCTTATTTAAAAAAAAAATCGCTTATGAAATGGTCAACTCATTTGTGTTGTTATGGTTAACCTAATTAAAAAAAAAAAAACTACCACTATCTACGTAGAAAAACCTATCACTTAATAATTTTAATTTCATCAATTTCATTATTTGTTTTTAATTTTTTTACCGACCAAATTATATTCATCTTTTTTTTTTTTTGGTAAGTTGTAGGTTCTTTTACAAATGTTAATAATAATAGTATATAATAACATCATATTAATTATAATCTCATTATTACCCAGATGCATGTAGTCTAATTATATCCAAATTAGTTTCTCACAACTTTTATCAATGGTTCAACTTCCACCTCTACAACTCCTTTGTAATATTAAAAAAAAATTATAATCTCACTATTATATAAATTACACTGATGTGTCATGTTAAATGATACGCCTCTGACATCTATGTCTAGTGGTAAAATCATAAATGATGTATTAATAGTACCAACTTTAGTCATCTTGAAAGGATTTTTGTTAGAAGGTTTTTATTTATTGTAAAATCTATAGCACACATTATTTTTGGCAATTTTATAGAAAGAAATCATTAATAAAGGTTTATAATTAACTAAGATTGTTAAATCACACAATGTAATTGTGGTTTTGTTAATTAAATTAATGTGTGATGTTGTTCTTAATGTTAAATTTAACTATAAGATATTACTTTTAATAATAATATATGATTAAGATAATAATATTTTAAGAAATAGTTTTTTTAATAGCAATGCAAATCTGTTTGTACAATTAGTATATCCTAAAATTTAAATATACATACAGTGGAGTATGCTATCCAATGTTCAAACATAACTTATCGAATATTGTAATAAAAATCATAACCTCGATTTAGGTCTTTTATTTTTTTTCCTAATTAAGTTTTTATTTCAAAAAGTTTACCACGTTGTTTAAGGCTTTAAGGTATTCATCTAAATAATTTGATTTTTCCACCAGCACAAATTATTTAATTTAATTAGTTCTTATTTCATGGATAACCTTTTAACTAAAGTTATTTGTGTGAATTTTTTATGCATGTATGCTTTTACGTACTTTGTCAAGTTAGGGCAAGAGTTGCATTATATTTGCATAATTCACTTACAAAGAGGCATCTCTATAGAATTTATATTATGCAAGTTTGATCATTTAAATTTTATATGTTTCTATATGATGCGTTCATTGCATATATTAGCAGAATACAAAACATATCGATCCCTTAAATTTTCATTGTATTGTATGCATGGGTAGATAAACCTTGAATCAATGAAAGAATCTCCAAAAATGTTCAAACATCGGTTGTATGGAAACAAGACAAGCATTTTAGTGAGAATATCCGGACACATTATTCGATGTTTTCGTTTACATCTATGGGAGGAGAAAAAATGAGGTATTTTAAAGTATCTTAGATAGGATACTCCAAACTAATAAACAACTCACATGTAGGATTTCAGGCCCTACTATAACAATAAATCGGGGCTCTTAAATTCACATGTGGGCTGTTAATTGGTGTATGAGGTTGGACTATGGTACTCTTGGAGTACCAGATTTTTGTTCATACGGGAGGATAAATAGATGTTAAGTTCATCGATGATAGTTTACGTCCAGTTTTCAGATTACATGGTCAAAATTATCATTTTAGTAGACGTAATACTGGTGACAAAACAATTATTCTATAGATATCGTTGACTTCATCGGGTGTTAAACTACCGTTAAAATTTGAAAAGAGACAATTTCCATTGGTTGTCTCATATGTCATGACGATCACCAAGAGCCAACGTTGAAGCTGTCTTACGCACGAATCTTCCAAAAAAACAATATTGAGTCGCGAACAATTTTGTATAGCAGCTTTTAGCAATACAAATCGTTCCAGATTGAAAATCTTGATAAATGATTAGTAGTTAGGAAATAAAACAACAAACGATATCCATAAAAAAATATTTCAAAATTTGTATTACTTAAAAAAATGATTTGAAGTATTCAAAATGATTCATTCAATCACCGCATTTAGATAATTATTTAAATTACCTTATATGTGCTATAGTTTCAATTCATTATATATTGCTACAGGATTAAGCATGTGCAACGCACAAGTGAAAAAACCGGCTCAATAAAAGAGTCATATATTATAAAGTAACATTTGATTTAAAAAGTCATGTATAAAAATTACATTTAAGTAAAAGTCACGTATAAAAGGTTATATTTACCCAAAAAAGAAGAAAAAAAAAAGTTACGCATTAAAAAATCACATTCAATTAAAAAGTCACATACAAAAATCTACACAATCACGCATAGAAAAGTCACATTCAATAAAGGAGTCATGTATTAAAATGTTACATTTAATAAAAAGGTCACATATAGAAAGTCACATAGTCACGTATAGAAAAGTCATATTCAGTAAAAGAGTCACGTATCAAAAGGTCATATTCATTGAAAAGGTCACGTATAGAAAAGTTATGTTTAATAAAATGATCACGTATTAAAAAGTCGCATTTAAATAATAAAGAAGTCAAAAAAAATAATAATGATAATAATAAATAAATAAATAAATAAATAAATAAAAAGATAACAACATCAATAACAATAATAATAAATAAATGAGCAAATTTAGAACGCATTTTCTAGAAATGCAGGAACTCATGCATGTAAATACTCCATTCTATGCAAATAGCCGTATTTTTGCCGTAATCGTTTTTTGCTCATCAGTTTAACTGTATCTTTCATTTGATAAATAAATTAATTAATGAACAGTGGGAGCCTAATTCCCTCTATTTTTACCCCCAAATTCTCTGACTAATAAATTTGACCGTGTTGTTCAATGGTTTGCCCTCTTGGAAGTTGGAAGCCAAAATTCCTCTATATCATTTATCTAAATTTGACACCATTGACTCTAAATTGACGAATTAATCTTATTTAGCTTTAAAAAAATTCATAACATCAATTAATAAAATTACTTCATTTATTTAAGTTATTTATTTACGTTAAATAAAACACCTTTTTACTTTTGCAATAAGTTAACATTTCGTTTGCTAATAATTATAATTGACCAATTACTTATATACCAATTATAGAATATCTCGGACAGGTGACACAATTTCATCAGAGCCGCATCTTTTTTTTTTTTTTTGCAAACTTAAAATGTCAAGTGTGGTCAAAATTCGTAATATATATACACACACATCGTAAGGAGGGAATAGCAGAGGAGGAGCACAAGTATTAGCCTTCATGCGTGCAGGAAATCATTGAGAGTGTAGAAAGAAATATCAAGAAGATTAATTTTTCTTTTAGTCCTATTTAGTTGGCTTTGTTAAAGGACGTTTCATTTGAAGTCCTCTATACTTCTTTCGTTGGCTTTTTATTTGTTGTAATAATGAATTAATTGTGGTGTTTGTATTAAGACTCTATTTGTAATTGTTGTTGAATGCATAACTTTTACTTTTTCAAAAAGTATAGCTAACTAAAGTATTCGGTAAATTTTAAAAAATAATTTTAAAATTATTAGAGAAGTAACGAGATAAAAATAGAAAACAGCACAACTCTGCTTGGACACCTCTGGATGTTGAGGTGGCATCCGCGCCAAAATATTTTTACAAGTAACATTTTTCATTTTCCAAATGTGGTGAAAGCCCTCCAATGGCTCAGTTGTTCATTGTGATTCACTTTGGCAAGTGATCATAGAATTAGTACGTAAGAGAATAAAGTGTAAACAAATCGCAAAAGAATGGGATATACTAGTCCAACTATGACGAACATATAGACGTGCGATACACACACGATGCATTCTGGAAGCGATAAGGTAAAAGGGAAATATCTATTAATAAGTCATTCTTCACTTTTCCTATAAATATCATACTCATTCACAGTAAGGACATGACACTTCCTACTCATTTTTACTCAAAAACTCTCGAAATGACCAAGTCACCTTAACCAAAGCGAAAACATTAGTCGCTTAACCAAAGCATAAACGAAAGTCGCTTAACCATGAAAGTGAAAGAAATTTTGCTTGGAAACGGAAACTTCTTAATCTGAAAAATCTTCTTATGCCGTTTCATATCCATCCCTTACTTTCCACAGAGTGATTGCTGGGACTTGGCCTTGGTTCTTGCTCTTACTTCTTGAAGAACTCAAACCTCATTTTATGAATTATAAAAATCTTTGATTTCAATGCTTTTAACCCCCTTCTTCGTTGTAGTAGAATACTTCAACCGACGAGAAGAAAATGGAGGACTCAAACTGCTGTGCAAACTCAACAGATTCAATGGAATTCGGCCACCACGTCCACCCATTTCCCTGAAAACAACGAACCCGCCATCTCTCTGACGAGATCAGGTATACCTAGAATCCCACCACCAGTGGAAGCAAGCTAGCCCTCTATCGATAATCTGCCTTAAGTGCAAATCGCTTGATCAAATCATAGATGCAAGTAACCCACTTAACCAAACACTAACTATCTAATTAAAAGTGTAAGTGCAAGTTGTTTAGCCTAAAAGTATTGGCGAATGAGTAGCTCAGTTTATTTGAAATTTTCGCATGAGTAATGATGTACAGTTTACTTGTATATGTGGTTTACAATTCAAGGCGCTGAGAACTTTTATAACGAAAGGAAACAAAATAGTCTTTAACATGCCATTAGTGCAAAATATCGTTCAGAAATAAAGGTAATACAAGAAAACACAGAGGTAAGGAAGGTTGTTTGAAAGCGTTGCAGGGTTGCATATAGGCAAAATAAAAGATTTTACAGATAATTTTGTTGTGGTTTAGTCAGAATCTTCCATGAGGTATGCTAAGTCTTGTTCTTCCTCACTTGATAACTCATCACCACTTGCGAATATGGGAGTTTGTCAGTATAAGGGTTGTGTCCTTGTGCCGCGCGAGCTGCGACCCACAACTAGCAGAGTATTCTTTAGAGTTTCAAAGTCAGAGGAGCTCTTGTAATTTTGAATTGCTTTTCTAGGAAGATGCATCTCCAATTGATCAACACTTGTTTCTTCTTGGCAAGGGCGCCTTCTTCATTTGCTAGTTCTTCAATCTTAGCACCGATGCCTTTGTTTTTATCTTTCAAGTCTGTGTCCTTGACATTTAGCAGTTTGGTGGCATTGTCTAAAGCTTGGCAAAGGGATTTTTGTTCCTCTAGGGCTACATGATATTTATCAGTGACTTCTTGCAATTGGGCACTACAAGGAATAAGCCCAATAGCCGCGATTCGCGTCGTCGCAAAATGTGTATATGTCACCGCAAATGTATGATAGCAGCGAAAAAGTCGCCCACAAATATCGCGGCTAAAAACTCATGGTAGTAGATCCATAGCGGCAACTCGTGTCGCCGCAATCTAGGAGCCACCTAATAGAGGCGACGCAGTCATGGCTATATGATCGGTGGGTTTTGGTCATTAAAAAATTTTTAACCTGATCCGCCACTATTTAGCTCGACCCGAATGGCCTGCCCACCCACAGCCCGATCCTTTTCTGTCCATATTTAATTAAATATTTTTTGCCCATGTAAGGAGTCGAACCCACAACCTTGAATGCAAAGACATAGTACTTACCAACTGGACTAGCTTGGCATTTGGTTTTTACTACATAGCAACGACTTTTAGACGTCGCCGTTATATATACGAATATATAGCAGCGACATTACTTCTCTTCCCTATAGATACATCTTACAACAACAACATTATGATATTTCCAGTATAGGGTGACGACATTATGATGTCGTCGTTGTAGCCAACGCTACAGCAATGACATCTGACGTCAACGCAAAATATCGCGGCTATAGCTCCTTTTTCTTGTAGTGGGAGTTTGGTTGCAGAAGGCATAGTTTGTTGTTGCTTTAAGGATTCTGTTTGCTCATGGACAGACTCCGGAATTGTTACTTTTCAACGCAAAACTTTTAGCGTTGCCCTTAAAGCCTGTTGCAATGTTCTTGACATCAACCTCTGTCATTGCACACTGTGGAAAAGATCTGTCGAGAAAAGGTTGTTATTAGGTAATCATAGTAAAAAAATAAAGAAGGGAGAGAAGGAAAGGTAAAGGGTAGGACTAAAGATATACCATGCAAATTCCAAAGTTAATAGTTTTTTCCAAGTCATGGTCAACTTGCTTTTTCATAAAATCTTTATAAATGGGATCATCTGAAATAAGGTTGGTAGCAACCAAATCACTCATCAGGCAGCCCAGGGTGACATGAAATGAAGTATCCAATCGAATGTCCATAATGGCTTTTTTTTTTGACTGGACGAAGGACCAGTGGAGGGAGGATCTTTTTTTCTTTGTCAAAGGCGAGATCTCTAAGTCGGATACATCTAGATTAACGATTAACATGTTTGTTACAGATGATGCAGGGATTGTTAGACCAGTAGTTGAGCCAGCCAAAATAACTTGGGAAGGAAAAAGCTTGCTAGCCAAATGGGGGCACTGACAACGGATGTAAGGTAGAAATGATTGTGTTTATTATAGAAGAAGGTAGATGTGATATGGAGGACATTATGGGGTGATTAGAAAATAGAGTGGTAAGGGGAGGAGGAGATGTGAAAGTAAGTACTTGGAATTTCCAGAGAAGTAGAAAGAGAAGGAATATTCTGAGAAATTGTTTGTGGAGGTGGAGAAGAAGGAGGAAATTGTTGTTCTTAGGCAAAGAGATTTTTGAATATCGTTCTCTTACAAGAACAAGTTGCAGTTGATCCATAGTCATCATCTATTGATTGATAGGTAAACGATTGAGCCACAGAAACTTTGGTGCAATGTCTTTTTTTGGAGTGTATCTCTCTCCTTTGCTCAGTTAAGTGATGAGTTCATCGTTAAATTTATTTGACTCATATCTGTAAGATATCCATAAAGGAAGAAGTCATTAGTAATGAATATATATAATGAGCGATAATGTAAGTAGTAAAGACATAGCACTTACGAGGAGGCCATTTGAGCCTCACTGACACGATATTCCATCGCGTAGAAGTCAGTAGCAATTTCTTGACAAGTTACTTGGGATAAAGCTTTTATGGAAGACTAGTCAGAATCAGCTAAGTCTGGAAAGGCATTGAAAGATTTAAAAAGAGGTGCTCGCTAGGTCTTAACGAAGTCAAAAGATTGGCCTCGTGGGAGTTTCACAAAGAAAAATCTCTTGCACATATACCGATTGTGGATTGGCTGGGGAACTTAGTTTAGAGCTAACCCTTTTTTATTGCCTATGGGCAAAAATTAGGCAGTTGTCGCTCTCTTTGGCCTTTTTCATTGTATAGTAATTATGGAAAACGTTGATTGAAGGGACTATGCAGTTTTAAGGGCATATAATTAAATAAATATGGATGTAGTATGTAGTGCTAGGCATTGGGGCATATTTGGCCGGCGGTGAGTTGAGATATGAAAAGTAAGTCTAAAATAAAGAGATGTATGGGCAAGCATAAACTGTTTGAATGCAATCGAGTAAATCACTATTTCGCGATCTTGGGCAGAAACAATGGTTTACTCTTTTTGAAGGGCTCTGTAGGTGAAAGGAGAAGGCATGGGAAAAGAAAAAAGATAAAATTTCAACAAAAAAATACTCTAAGGACTCTTGAGTTTTGAATTCCCTAGTATCAAAGGGAAAATCGCGAATGGATCTATCTTTGGCAAGAGGATTTGGGGCTTCCTTGGTCTTTTGTTTCTTACGGTGTCTGTCACTAGGAAGCTTCTCAGTAGATGTTTTGGTAGTCATTGTGATAAAATCTACAAGAAGGGGAACTAGGGTACGGAAAATGGAATCAGGAAGGAAAATGAATAGGAAAAAGAAAAACCCTGAAAAAGTAAAAATGGGTAAAGAAAACGGTAAACATTCACGACAAAGTAAAATAAATATATTCTACCTACAATAAGTAGGGATGGATTTCACATTATCATCAGTTAGCAAAAAGAAGGAATTGAGATGGAAAATTGGCACTGCACAATGACAAAGGATTCAGACGAGGTAGGTTTTTACTTTGAAGAGTGGGTTGCCACAAACTCGAGAAAAGATGGGCAATTGATTCATCTTTTGGACTTGAAACAAAGAAGAAATCCGAGAACGAAGAATCTCTAGAGGATAAATTGGAGATAGAAATTTTGTCGCAATCGCTGGAAGGAGGAATGTATGAACTCATTCATTCAAAACTGGGAAAGGAATATTAAGGGTGTGGCAGAGAAGGCAACGTTTGCTTTCAATTTTGTGCTAGTTACAATTCCTTTTGAAATTAAGGGTACTTTAGTCGTTACATCTTTAGAAGGGAATGATGAAATTCCCGCCATTTGTTAAGTTTTGTTTGAAGGCTGCCAGCAAAATGCCACTCCTTAATTATTTATCATGAAACGTGATGAATTACTAGATCATTCTCTTCAAAAACACTAATAGTCTTTTTTATAAGAGGAGGGAGGGCTATGATTATTATTATTATTATTATTATTATTATTATTATTATTATTATTGTCTTTTTTATAAGAGGATGGAGGGCTATGATTATTATTATTATTATTATATTAAAGTGGAATAGTGGTCATATGCAAATTTTCTGCCAAAACCACTATCCTACTTATATATGTCTCTTTTTTATTTATTTTATTTTAATAATAATATATATTATACACATTTCTGACTAATTAAGCTTCAAATTAATCTCTAATATGATCTTATATATGGTTTTATTTTATATACATATATAGAATATACGTAACTATAATATATTATAATACATATAATAAAAGTTATATCTCGAGTTTGGATTTTTGAGTCGAGATATTTTCTGAAAAAATAAATAAATAAAATAATAAATATATATACTTTCCTACTTATATACTTTTATTTTATATGTTTTCAATCTTATACACATTCTCATAATATCATATATAAGTTTGGAGATTGCAAGTTAATCTCTAATCTTTTTTTCATACACATACATTTCTAATTAGGCTCTAAATTAATCTGCAATCTTATGCTATTTGTTATCCATTAATGTTTGGTATATCGATTCTATTAGTTTTGATGTTGTCTTCAAAGATTTTATATTTCTTTAAAATTCTAATAGTTGAACAAAAAATTTCAAATCTTGATTTATTAAGACTTCCTTATCAATTCAATTAAGTACCTACTGTGAAATTAATGACATAATAATAATAATAATAAAGAAGTAAATTAAATTAAATCAATTTCAAAATTTTTACTTTAATTCAATTCAATATGATAAACCACATATTATAAAACATATATCTATATGTTTGCTGCATTAATTAATTTATTATTTTTTTATCGAAACATATATATTGGCAAAAATTTAAATTAAGGGAATACAATATTAATAATATTTGATGATGATGATTTAGAACGAAAATAAAAAAAATTCTTTGAATTCTTTTTAGAGTGTAAAGTGTTTAAAAATTAATGTTAGGGTTAAATCATATAGAATTTATACTTTATTGTGATATTGCTTCCCTTGGGTCTTTTGTGATAGGAGGTTGTGTATTTTATAATATTTAAAATGGATTTAGCGAATAATGATTTCTTTGAAAAATTTATGACACTAACAGAGTGTTTGACAACTACAACAGATTGTAATCTGGATTATAATCTATCACACGACATCATTTTATTGGTTTTACTTTTTCAAAAAGTTAAAAAGTAAAAGTCAAGCCGCAGTTGTTTACTCTTTACAAAAAAACAACTAATAAAATGATGACACGTCGCAGATTATAATCCATATTATAATCTGTAGTAGTCGCCAAACACTTTGTAAATGAGGATATGTGAAAAATAATTTTTCCAAGAATATGTGATAGAGAATGAATTTGGTGAAGAATTTATTTTGATACGTGAATATCATCTACACTCTAAATATTCTTAGACTTCTTGTATTGATATTTATTGAACAAAGATATGGGTCTATGATAATTTTAGTGCTATATAAAGGAAAATTCTATTTGAACAAATGAGTAGACAGAAAGAGTGACAAAATAAAGATGTAGTCCATGTGATAATCATTAATAAAAATGTGATGTGATGTGTTGTAAAACAGGATAATGCCATATGTCAGTTTCGTTTAAGTTTTTGTATATTGTTTTGTTCAAGTAGCACAACTCTTATATAGATTGTGTATACTCTCTTTTGCATGGTTAATTGGTTTCATATTTAACATGAAATTAAATTGATGTTAAAAATTTCCTCATTAGTTCTCATTTTTATTAATTAAGAGTATTGTTTTATGAATGATAATTTAATTAGCTTTATGCCAAGTGAAAGAATTGTACACAATAAAATTGTAATTATTAGCAACATGTATATATGAGTGAGTAATACGCAATAATATTGTGACTATTTAGTTCTTTAAATTATCACGTATTTTTTTACTAATTATTATATTTCGTGCAACGCACAGATATACAACTAGTTAGTACTTAAGAAAAAAAGTGTAAAAAAATTGCAAAAGAATGGGATATACTGGTCCAACTATGACGAACACATAGATGCGCGATACACACACGGTACATTCTGGAATTAATAAGGGTAAAATGGCAATATCTATTAATAAGTTATTAAAGTGGCAGAACCTATTAATAAGTTATTCTTGATATATATATATATATATATATATATATATATATATTGAACGGAATATAGTTATTTTATTGATCATGGCTAATTGCCAGCTGCAAAATAAAGGAACCATGTCTACATAGTTACAATGGAAATTGTGAGATAACGAAAATGTGGCAACGGTATGGGTAGCATTATTTGCCTCACGGCGAATAAAACTATAAGTTCTAATATTCGTAGTTGCCAAGAGTGACTTGATCTCGTGTAAAATAAAAGTGTGTGGATGAAAGTCGAGATCATTCCTCAAACTTGTCACAAGAGATGCACAATCTGTTTCAACGTCGAAGAGATGAAGCCCATGTTGCTTAGCGAAACGGAGTCCTTCTAACATTCCTATGGCCTCGGCTAGCTCAACCTCCAGAGATCCTTTTCGTTTTGACGCAAAACATCCCATAATCGAACGACTGTCATCATGAACAACAGCCCCTAACGCAAAGGCACCCCCACTTGCTGGAACGGCGGCATCGACATTGAGCTTAAGACCTCCTATCCTCAGCTTGACCCATCTCGCATAAGCCCGAGCTGTAGTAACGGCTGGTCGATCCTCCTTACAATACGAATTGTAAAAATTCCAAATTGAGTTTAGAAGCACCTCTATTGGTCTTCCTTGTTGTCCATGTTAGTGGCATTTCGTTCAAACCAAAGGAAACACATGCATATACAAACAACCGAGAGGTTTCTGCCTTGAAGGTGGGCCAATTGCATGCATTATATCCAACCATGAAGAAGGTTTTTGCATAGGTTTAATGAGATTCCAGAAGCACAATTCTTCCCAGATCCCTTTAGCAAATTCACATTCTAGCAACACATGTTGGGAAGTCTCCAAGTAACCACACTTCAAACAACGTGGTTGGACTTTAACCCATCCTCTGGACAAGTTCATAGCTGCTGGAATTGCATTATGAAAGAGCCGCCGGCAGAAAACTTTAGCCTTGGGTGGAAGACTAAGGTGCCACAAGCTATTCCACCGTGTAGCGCTGTTGGTCGAAGAGCCAGATTCAACAACTTTCTGATTTTGCAAGCACCAGTACCCACTCTTCGCTGTGTAATTTTCACCCTTGTTGAAGTGTCAAATGAGCATATCCCTGCTGCCCCTTGCTGCCTCTGGAAGAGCTAAGATTGCCTCAAAATCCAGTGGCCAAAACGTAGACGTGATCTTCGGAACATCCTAGCCCCCTAAAACCGTAAGCAAATCTGCTACTCGTTGAACCTCCTCGACCCG
>CAVNYN010274522.1:0-31480 GCA_963692815.1 Nyctanthes arbor-tristis
TTGAAAGCCATATTCCAAAAACAGAACCCCCAAAAGAGCTACGTCGGAAAACCCAAAAAATCACCAAGAAATCATGAATCCACACATTCAAACACCTACAACAAAAGCAATGATTTCAACTGCTGCCTCTATGGCTGCGGCAGCCATGTTTGTCCGATCATTCGCAAAAGATTTCGTACCCCATGAGCTAAGACAATACGTTCTCACCAAATTTTACTCCTTTCTAGCCACATTTACCAATGAAATGACCATAGTTATTGATGAATATGAAGGCCTAAACGAAAACCAACTCTTTTCGGCTGTTGAGACATATTTGGGCACGATAATGAGTCCCTCCACTAGAAGATTTCGAGCATCATTGCCCGAGAAGGAGGACAAAGTCCATGTTTCTATGGAAAAAAATCAAGAAATTAGAGATGAGTTTTGTGGGTTCCAATTGAAATGGGCTTTGATTAGCAACAAATCTCAATCAAGGTATGTACCTTATCATGATGAGTACTACTCTTCAACTGTAAGGACTGAGGTTCAATATTTTGAATTGTGTTTTCATAAGAAGTACAAAAGCAAGGTTCTTGATGACTACTTGCCTTACATTTTGGAAAGATCTAAATCCATCAATCAAGAAACGAAAATGTTGAGATTATACACTTTGAAGAATGAAAGAGTGCATGGTACTAGGGTAAATCCATGGCAGTCTGTGAATCTTGATCATCCATCCACCTTTGAAACATTAGCTATGGATACAGAAATCAAGAATATGGTGATTGAAGATCTTGAGAGATTTGTGAACAGAAAAGATTATTACAGGAAGGTGGGAAAGGCATGGAAAAGAGGTTACTTACTGTTTGGGCCACCTGGGACAGGAAAATCAAGCTTGATTGCTGCCATGGCTAATTATCTGAAGTTCGATGTTTATGATTTGGAACTCACTAACCTTAGGAGCAATTCAGAATTGAGGAGGCTGATTATTTCGACGGCTAATCGGTCAATACTTGTAGTCGAGGACATAGATGCTTCCATTGACCTACAGGAGAGGCAACCCGTGGCAGCAAAACTGCGGCCGCCGCAAATGTATCCATACCAAGAAAATAGAGTGAGTCTTCTATTCAAAATTTCTAACATTTTTTTTGTTCTGAACGAGGTGGATGAAGCACTTAACCACTGTGTATCCATCATCTTAATCCAGCCCCAGGTCACCTTATCCGGATTGCTGAATTTCGTCGATGGATTGTGGTCGAGCTGTGGAGACGAACGGATCATTATTTTCACGACCAATCACAAAGAGAAGCTCGAACCAGCATTGCTACGTCCTGGTCGCATGGATGTGCACATTCACATGTCCTATTGCACGCCGTGTGGTTTCAAAATGCTCGTCTCTAATTACCTTGGGATCACTGAGCATCCATCAATGATAGAAGCAGAGCAACTCATAGCAACAAGCAAGGTGACTCCAGCCGAAGTAGGCGAGCAGTTGTTGAAGAGCAATGATCCTGAAGTTGCATTCAAAGGCCTCACTGAGTTCATCAAGGAAAAGAAGGAAACTGAAGAAGCTAAATCGTCTAAAGAATATCAGGAAGCACCTAAAACAGAAGTTTCAGCCAAGTCTGAGGAAGAAAAGGATGGTGTAAATTGTGAGATGATGAATGTTACAAGTCTGGGGGGCCTTAAACAACTTATTGAGAAGGTGAAGACATCTCCTTCAAATGCACAAGAACTGTTAATGAACAGGGACGAAGCTTCAAATGCACTGAAAGGCCTGATTGAATTCCTTGAAGGGAAAAACAGAGTCGAAGATGTCAAAGCCTCTGGGACAAATTCAGGAATATCGACATCTGCCTATCTGAACCGCAGCATGAGCAAGTAGGAATGTAATTTGGTTGAGCAACGTCAGGGAATGGAATATTGTAACCTTAACCAAGTTTAATAATAATAATATTTTACCCGGATCTTCTATAAACAACCGAACTATTATTGCTAATCTCCGAGTAGATCTAGCAGTAAGTCACATAATGATTGATTTTACAGTAGCGGCTCCTAAATTTTGTATAACCAAATATTACGCCAAATGGGCACCACGAAGAAGGAACTGGAAAAATGGCACCAGAAAGAACTTCAAGCAAGAGTACATGCACCATTACAGAAAGAAATAACTCTTCAAACGTCACAACAGACGGGTTAAGAGAAGGGGGAAAACATCCAAGTCGATTCCCTGATTGGAAATTGCTTAACGACCAGTTCTATGTGAAACTAACAACGGTCAGCTTCTAGATAACTTTGCCAATGACCCCCAAAAATAATTTTACCTGCAAGATAGTGAAAGAAATTCACTTAATTTATAATCCTACGGTTGTTCTGATAAATACATAAATGATACTTTCGAAGTGCACACAAGTTCTGAATAAAACTCTCATAAAATTATCCAGAAACACGGTGTTCTACACAGACCCACATGTACAACCACATAATTACAAAGATATTCGTGCTTCAATTTAGAATGAACTTCAGAAACGCTATCTAAGCTTAAAAGCTTCCACTTATAAGTTTGTTTTAGAATAACAATAAAATAATATATATATAAATATATTTGACAAAGTTGGGAATAATCGAGTATTTCTCTTCTGGTTTGTAGTTATCAGAAAGTGAAAGGGATTCTTCAGAAGAAAGCCTTGAAGATGAACTGCAGAATACTAAAACAATGCAGTAAAATTATGAAATGATTTCCAGAAGATAAAGGTTACCATGCTTTATACGACTTAATCACAAATAAAGAATATAAATTACCAATTTACCATAAGCACAGATTTTTTACTCTGAATACTGCTTTTAAGTAATAAATATTATCAAGAGTAGAGAACTTGCCTCAAAAGAGCATTCTCTTGCTTGAAAAAAGACGGATTCTATAGGCCACCTGTAAAGAACACTGCTAGTTTACACCGCCATTTTCATTTCTATCTTGTCGTGAGGATCATACCCAATAAGCTTGAAATCGGCAGCAACAAAGGAATCAATATCCTTCTTCTCAGAATTGATCTTCAGTATCTGCCCATTGTATTGGCAAAAAATTTTTTGAGGGGGAATGAAAGAGAAGATGACAAACATAAGCCACATTCATGAACCTCCTAGAATTACACACCCCATCCAGCCACCCTGCCTGACCCTAAAAAATGGTGTATCATGCACTGATGAGGGGGTTGAAGAGTTAAGGTTGACAGAATCATACTCGTACTCCCCTTTCTTAATTTCTTACCAGCTAGATAAACACACAAGGTACTCACCGGGAAAGGGTTAGGTTTCTTTTGAAGCTGTTCCTCCAGAGGTCTGACATGAGTGCGATAAACATGAGCATCCCCAATCAGATGGACAAAGTCACCAGGAGAAAGATCTGAATAAATGTTGAGATAGAAAGTAATCAATAAACAGTGAATATGTTGCATAGAAGTGTTGGTTCATATTCATGTAGGCAAATACTTGAAGGTGTTGGAAATGCTAAGAAAATTGGTACATAGATGTATTGGTTTAGATTCATTTTCTTAACCGTCTTGGAATGTACAAAAATGGTTTATGAGTTTGATATTGTAAAACTACAGTGCCTGAAACAAAAGGTTCCAGTCCTCGTCGCCAATATATTTTAAATTCTTCATATTCAAGAAACCATATGTGCATTAGTTCTTGAGCATGTTGAGAAAACATATGCAAACATTCACAAAATATTTAACCTTAACAACTAAGCCTTCAAGTCTAATGAGCAAGGGAAAAGACAGAAAGAGAATTTCAAGAAATTGAGCCTGTTCTAGGAGCTTTATGTGAAAGTGATTTATAAAAAGTTCATTTTTGGGGGAGAATGTGTGATGAAGATGCAAAGAAAAATTATTAGGAAGTGTCGAATTTTTTTTTTTTTTAATGGTGAATTTGTGGTTGGTATTAAATTTTAATTTTTTTAAACAAAATTTGATTTATCATAAAGCTTCAAAGAACAAGCTCATAACATAAGACAGATTATTAGATCAAAGAAGGACAATGGTTCAGACTTTTTACAAAATTAATAAGATTGCTTAATTCAAACTTGGCAATTTCTTTCTACTCTCTCTAGATCTATAGTTATTGTCTCTCCATTAACACATTTTGCCTTTTATGTGCATTACTGTGGTCAACTGTAACAACAAATAGCCAAAATACAAGAACCATTCTAGAATCACAGAACAAAAATGATTAACCTTGCGTGCACAAATCAGCCTTGCACCAAAAAGTTTCCTCAATCACTTGTCCTCAACATGTTAGATGAAAAAGTAAACATAAATTGTCATGAAAGCATACCGCAGACATGAGCAATCATGCATGTCAACAAGGCATAAGATGCAATGTTAAATGGCACTCCAAGACCCATGTCAGCAGAGCGTTGATACATTTGACAAGATAACTCCTTATTGGCCACATAAAACTGCAAAAGGAAATGTGAGAGGAACACACCTCAAGACGGATACAATTTTCAGAGCATCAAATAGGCAAATAGCGTCTTAACATTTGCAAACATATGCTTTAAATGACAGCTATACTAACTTGTGCAAACATGTGGCAGGGTGGAAGTGCCATCAGCTTGAGATCAGAAGGATTCCAAGCTGAGAGAATAATCCTCCTATCGTTAGGATTGTTTTTTATCTTGTTGATAACATCCATCAGCTGATCAAATCCTTGCCCAATGTAGTCAGCATGCATGTCAGTATACCTGTGTATCAAAACTCAACCAAGTGAACTTCTTGTTATGCAGTCATATAAAAATGGTATAGAACTGTAACAGCATAAAAAGATTCACCAACCTAGCACCAAAGTGCCGCCACTGGAACCCATAAACAGGTCCCAAGTCACCCTCTTCCCTCTCCATCAAACCAATGCTGAAAAGGAAAATATTCCATGTAACTTATATTAGAATTACTTCAAAATCAAAAGAAGTATAAAGCCCAGCCTGAGTGTGTGTTATCATATGGAGTTAGAAAAACATGTAATTGCCTGTCAAGGTAATCTCTAGATGCATTGCCATCCCATATATGAATCCCCTTTTCCTGTAGAACCTGGTAAACATGATAAACAAATGAGAACTGTAGATGCTAATATTAAGGATTACAAAAATAATCTGAATGGATAAGCAAACAAGTAACCTGCACAATTGGTTTGCTTACGTAGTAAAATATAAGAAAACAGGCAGGAACTACAACCCAAACTACCAAGCATCAAACTGTAGAAAGAAAGAATGTCACCTTGGCATTGGTTGAACCACTTAAAAACCACAAAAGTTCTTCAACAACACCTCGCCAGAAAACCTTCTGTAGAACAGGTGAGCACTTTATGAATATTGAAAGACACAAGACAGAAAGAACAAAGAACAAATTGTAAAGAAACTAAGGACTGTAGATATTGAAGTTGCACTACATAATTTTGACGCTATTCAAGTAACCTGCCTTGGTTGTCAGGAGAGGAAAAGATTTTCGAAGATTGAACCTCATCTGTGAACAATCCCCAAAAAAATAATGAGTAATAAGAGTAAGCAGTAGGAAAATACTTGAGAAGCAAGAATCCACTGCCTGGCATGGTATAGATTTGTGATACCTGACAACCGAACTTTGACAGAGTTCCAGTGCCTGTCCTATCATCCTTTAACGTGCCAGTGGAAATTATGTCTTCAACAAGTCTCAGATAATTGTATTCTTCATGCCTCTCAAAAATCATTTTAGGCAGGAAACTGAACAGTTTTCTCCAGTTTTAGCAGAACCTGAACTGCTAAGAGGAGTCGCATTGTTTGGCTGATTATCAGGTTCAACAACAGAATCCTGGACCCGGACATAAGTAGTGAATGAGTACCGTATTTTATTCTCAGCCAATGGAAAAGAAGAATACCAAGGCTGAAATACAGAATCATCAATAGCTGGGATGAAAGTGTCACATTCAATGACTCCCTCAATTTCTGTAATGTGAATGGCCTCACATCCAGATGAATTGAGGGTTTCCCTGCAGCAAAGAGTGTGAATCAGAAATATGTTTTGTCAAATCCTGGGTGAAATAGTAAACAAACAGATTCACTTACTTCAGAATTTCTCCACCTCCAATAACAAACACCTTTTCAATTGACAGGCAATAAGGAGACCCTGCTAACAGCTCCAAAGCAGAATTCATGCTTCCGCATATCACAACATTCTCAGCAGTTGCAATATCAAAGCTCCCTGAACGAGTCAAAACTACATTTAGACGACCAGGAAGAGGGCGATGCTCAAGGGGAATGCTTTCCCAAGTTTTTCTCCCCATTATGACAGCATTCTTCTTTGACGAATCTAAGGTGGTCCTAGTAACATCTTTGAAAAACTTAAGATCAGATGGCAATCTCCAGGGAACTTTCCCATCCTTACCAATACCCATATTTTCAGTTGCTGCAACAACAACTTGGTAAGTCCTCTTGGGGTGGACATGGTTACTAACATTGCCATCAGAAATGCCAACATCTGAGTCAGCAGCCATGACTGAATAAGAAGTCCTAAAAGGATCTGAAGATGCTGAATAACAATTAATTCCACGCAAGCAGATCCTGCTAAAGCAAGTGACCTGAAACATGGAGGAAACATAAGAAAGGCTAAATAAAATGCAGCAGCTGGACATATAACTCCTACAACAATAAATGTGGATGCAATGGAACCCTTTACCAGCAATCTACTAGACAACAAATAGGAAAAGGTGAATCTATAAAAGAAGCATAAAATGAGAACTATAACATAAAATGCAACTCAGGTATGAGCATTTATCAAGAAAAGAAACCGATAATTTGTTAACAGGAAATTAATAGAATTTATAGCTACTTATAAACCGCATTTTTTCAATGATCTTACATAAGATACATACTACATGAGTTTAACAACTTATAAATCAAGAATGCAACCTTTTTTTTTACTATTATACTAGAGCAGGCATGGTGAACTAAAAGGGGGGCCAGGCAAGAGGTGAATGTGACACAAGTCAAAAGTACAGGACTGTAAACCACCCTTCTTTTTCAGCATTCCAATACCGACAAACAATTAAAACCAAATAGGCTTCACCAGAGAACTCTAAAGGCATCCTACATTCAAGTAGATATGATAGAAAGTAACTAAAATATTTTCTAGAATGTTAAGAATTTTTGCAGCAAATATAATCAAAACGGTAAAATAAACCAATCTGCATATGTCTGAACGAAAACAATAGACAATCCCTTACATGCAAGTAAGCATGTACATGCATGAATGCTTACAAAAGGAAAAGAAGAGAAATTCAAAAAGTCAGGAAGAAAATTTCAATGGAAGAAACATGAGATGGTGAAATGGTTAAGAACTCTCAAAGCTTGTATTGAGGTGCTTAGACAGAGCTATCAGAATCTAACTCCAATCTATTCACAGTGCAAGCAGGGGTTATCGGTCTCACAAAAAATGACACTTCTGGCACTATTCTAGAATCAGAAGCAAGAAAAATCCACTTCTTGCAAATGTCAATGACGATCAGTGGGTGACAAGTAAATTTCATTTCTTGCACTCATGGTATATAAGCCTATCACTTTTTGCCAGTTGTTTTTGGTTATAGAGAAGGTAAAAAAAGAAAAAACAAAGAACCAAAAACCGTTATCGACATGCTGATGCCAATTGTTGACAACAAACTTATAATAATGGCAGTTCTGATTCTAAACCGTTTCAAAGATTTAATTATTTTGAACTTGTTCTATTGTCTCAATGGGGCTTATTATATATCTTTCACTGCAACTTGAACACTAGCACAGTACTTATTTTCAACTAACAAGGGCAATGATTAACTAGAATTCTACAAAATCCAAGCATTTCCCTCCCTCCCCGGCCACACCAAGAGGGGGCTTGGTTGTCACATTACATCATTTATGAGTACTTACCAAACTAAACCTTGTCATTATCTAGAACACGCCGTCTCAAATAAACACCGACTTTATCTTCTAAACATTGACTTGATAAGCAATTATGCATCCTCCCGAATACAACATTGCATCGCCATTAATTTTAATTCAAACGCACAGAATTACAAATCCACAATCGAGAGTACAGATACTTGATAAAGAAATCCAACTCGATTCTCTCTCCTACTGTAAGCATAATGATTGAAAAAAATAAAATAAAAAGTAAAAACAAGGATAAATTGAATAAAAAATTGAAAACAACAGCTAATTGTCAACTGAACAAACAAAATACAGAGAGAAAAATACCGATCGACGAGTGAACTGTAAAACGTACGGAATCTTGAAAATTTTGAAACTGAACTGTGAGAGCTCAGTTCGAAATTATGAGTTAAGATGAAAATTGAGCTTCAATTGGGAGATTCTTCAAGGGGTAAGCATTTGTCGAGGCGGAGTTTTTTAGGCGGAACAGGAAAAAAGTGAGGGAGGGGAGTGTAAAAATAAAGGCACAGAAGTTGAAAGAGCGGATTTTGAAAGGGGAAGAAAAGTTCAGAGAGAGAGGAAAGAGCAAAAAAGTCCAAATTCGCGGTTGAGGCGGAGTGCCGCCACGGCTATGCTTGTGCCTAATTAAGTAATTGATGAATATTTTATTTATTGAAAATTTTTTATATAGCTAGAGATATCGGCATCATCGACCCGGCAATGAATTTTTCTACTCGTAATCAATGACTTAATTTTTTATGTATAGCTCATTTGACATAATTTCATTTTGAGCTTGTTTGATACTTTTTATTTGTTAAAATGTGAAAAATTTATAATAAAGAGAGAGATATAATGTGTATTGAGAATGTAAAAAAGTAGAAAATATATAATTATAATTGAATAATTATCAAATCAAATGTCAAATAAATAATAAGTAAAATTATAAATTAATAAAATAAAGATCATCAAACAAGCTCTTTCTTACACATCACATTAAATTTAAATCAAAGATCATCACATAGCCACATGAATTATATATATAAAAATTTGATGTACAAATAGAATTTTTGCCCCCACAATTGAAAGTGTAACAACAAAAGAACTGAAGCGAGAATAAAAATAATAGTGAACTAACATATAGACAAATTTACCACCAAAAGAGAGAGAAGACTATTGGGTTTCTAAAATAACGATAAAAAAAATAGTTTAGATTAAGATAATACATACGTTAAACTCAAAAAATCAAATAGGGAACAAAAACATGGATAGGTCATAGGAGAATAGGCAACGCTTCTCCTAGCCCGCCAAACTCTGATGTGGCATACAAGTTAACGCGGTACATGTGTGATTTCTTTCACGTGATGTGCATGTTATGTGTAAAAATGCAAACCATGTCTAAGATCAAAAATTGAGCTATATCTAAAATTTCTTTATATGTATAAAATAAACCAAAATTTACCAATTTCCATTTAATAAAGGCAGCAATTTTTTACATATAAAAACAAAAGTTTATTAGTGCCAGAAAATATGGCATGGGTCTATGTGCTTTATTTTGTAAAGTTTGGGTCTGAGACGAGAAATTGTTTTCTAAACCGATTGATGGTAACTGGTAAGGTAGCAATACGTCAATATCAATTCGATTAACACAGCAAAAGAATGTGTTATTTATTGAACTAAAAGCTCAATCTTGTGTAGTTATGCATGTTATAATGATGAAACATGAGAAAAGAAAACACAACAAACAGATCTTATAATGCAAATTGAATGATGTCTCAAACCGCTCATGATAGACGAGGTTGTCTACTGTGCTGCTTAAGAGTATAGGGGAACCTATGCAGAAGGAAAAATGGTGCGGTAACAATGAGGAAATGCTGAATATAAATAGATTTCCGTAAATAACAGTAGTAAAAAAATCAACGCTTAAATGCTTTGTGAATAGGCAAAGAGTGTGTGAAAAGCATGATTAGCCACATAAATAGAGTTTTGTTCTTACTTCGAGAAAAAAAGAAATGTAGAATTTTGTTCTTCATTAATAGCCAGAAAGATCTTACTTTGCAATGTGAACGATGTTTCAAACCACTTATGATGGACGATGTTTGTCTACAGTGCAATGCTTAAGTTTATAGGGGAATGAAGAAGGAGAAATATTGCGGTGACAGTGAGGTAATGCTGAATATAATTAAGTAGACTTTCGTAAGTTACAGTAAGAACAAACTCAACACTTAAAATGTGTTATAAATAGGTAAAGAGTCTCTAAAAAGCATTATTCGCCAAATTAATATAGAATTTTGTTCTTTTCTTGAAGAAAAAAGATGCGTATCATAAATTGGCATCAATACCGTCTTTTGAATTAAATTTTTGGTGTTCTCTTTTTTTTTTTTTTTTTTGTTTGGGGGGGGGGATTTTTGGTGTTTTATAATGGGAAATCATAATTATTTATTTCTCATAAATTATAATTAGTGAAATATTACAATGACGTAACATGATTAGTGAGTAGCTCATACGAGTATGAAATGTATATACTTGAACAATTGTTAGGTCAATTATATGTGACATTACAACGTCACGCACATCAAAAAAAAAAGTGAAGTACGCTTGACACGTTTTTTACTTCCTTCACGCATATCTCTTATTCGCAATTTAATAATACTAGTGAAGGCACGTGCCTTATATGTTCAGTACACGTGCACTGTTTATAATTTTATTTTTTTAACTAACGTAATGTATTATTTAATGCTAATAGTTTTTGAACTTTATAAGTAGATGTAAAGTAAATGTTTAGTAAAATTTATTTTTCTTAACAAGTTGGAATGCAAAATGCAAAATAAGAACATAGAAAGAAGCCAGTGAATTATATTTGAAGGATACAGCATCTTATATAAAGAAAAACAACATTGAGTTCAATTAAATTGATTTCCAAATGTACGGGTTTACAATTAGAAGTTCAATTCTAAAATTAGTAAGTTCGAATACTATGAGTCCAATACACCATATATGAAATTTGAAATATATATATATATATATAATAGGATGAAAATTAGATTTAGCATGTGTTCGAAGCTCTTTATTTGCTCTCTTTTTTTCCAATTTATAATTTTACCTATCATTGATTTCACATTTGATTTGATAACTATTCAATTACAATCACACATTTGACACCTTTTTATATTCCCAATATACATTCTCTTTATAAATTCTACACTATAAAATGCACAAAAAGAGCTTCAAACACATGCTTAAATTACTATTATTCGGGACCAAATTTGAGGAAATAAAAAAAGTTACGAGTTTCATTAAAGACTTACAAAGATTAGGTTGCTAGTGAAAATCAAAATGTAAAATTAAAATTTTCATCTAATCTTTGAAAACTTTTACATGTTCTATGCCTATTGTTAGGTTTGTCTTGTATTAAAGTTTGAGTAATGCTACACGTACATATGTGTGTACAATTAAGTTTATAGATGGGGAGTAAAATTGTAATTTGATCCATATATTTTCTCTTTTTTTAGTGCACAACATACGGTGAAATTGTAAATTCACACCATTTCTATAAACGCATATTTATATTCATCTATACAAATAGATTAATCCTTAAAGTTTACATTGAAATATTCATTTTAAAACCCATATTGCATGCTGGCATCCAAGTGCTCTAGTGACATTTAAATGTGTTTTCCACGCCTTAAATCTAAAGTTTAATTTTCCTCCTCAACATTCCAATTGTAATATTTAAAAAAAAAAAACACACATTACATATTTCACGACCTAAAAAAAATGTTATTAACAATATATTAAAGCAAAAAAAAAAAAAGATCCAAAAATAAAACAGAAGAAAAGGAAAGAAGATGAAGAGAAAATAGAACTCGGGGCTCATTTGCAAAATTATAACTCCACTAAATCACGGAAAAAAAAACACAAAATGACAAAATAATGACTACCATCGAAATGAATAATAAACTGTAAAATTGGAAGTAGCACTTTTATATAAGAGAGATAATTTTCAAAAACCTCTCACCATGTGTAATGTGTATAAATGCACGCTGCTCATATTTTATATATGCCATGAGTGTTTTAAATACACGTGATGTACGTCTATATACGTCACACAAGATGAGAAGTTTTTGTTACAAAACCTGAAAATATTACCATAAATCAATCAATACAATCTTTTTTTGTCATCGATTCATTAGCATTTGAAGTATAGTGATATATGATTATAGTGAAATAAAAAAAAAAAAAGGTAAAACGCAGTGGAATTTGGATTTAAATTTATTATTATTGATGACCAAATTACATGAAATGAAAAAGGTATGGATTTTATTAATAACTTAATTGATCTAATTTAAAAAGATTTGGTTATTAGTGAAAAATCAAAATACAAAATAGAAATTTTCATCTTTAGTATTGGAAACACTCTTTACTTGTGGTACGCTTATATTTTATATTGGGAGTTCATATTCAGTGGGTGGGAAAAAAGCCCAGTACTCCATAGAATACTGAACTCGGTATTTTTGACCAATTAGAGATATATATGTGGATTCAAGAGCCCCAATTTATTATTTAATTTGGGCCTTAAATCTCATATGTAAATCCTTGATTGGTCAAGAGTACCAAGTGCTCAGTATTCCTGGAGTACTGGATTTTTTTCCGTGTGGCAGAGTCATGATTTCAAGTCAATGCATTTGAAAACTTTAGGAAAGAGAAAATGCAAAATAGTACAATAATAAAATCAAGCATATACAGTAAACACACCTACAATTAACAATATCAAACCAATTTCCAAGCATTAATCAAGTTTACAATTTACATATCAAACCAATTAACCAATAAACCAAATCTTTAAGCATAAACTCATTTTGATATATCAAATTAGGGCTTTACATATCAAACACACCTACATTCAAGCAATCCCAATGTTGGAGCTTTATAATTTATTTATATATCCAACCAATTAAGAAAATCCAGTATCAAGCATAAACCCAAAAATGAGAAATAGATATTAGAAAGGCCGTCATATATCCTCTTTCAGATAGTAGCAGTGTAGCACAATTTCTTTCATAATAAAAGCAATAAATAATCAAATGGAGCTAATGTGGAACACACAAATTTAAAGTTTCATCAAATTTTACTATGTTTAAAACCGGCCGGAATCCAAAAGAATGGGAAAAACTCAAGAGCGCACAGAATTCTTGAAGCAATGGTTTAGGTTAACAATCAAGAGAGAGGGCATTTTGTAAATGGTTAACAACTACAATAACTACTATACCGTTTCATAAAGATAGATATGTATTTTTTTTTGTCCATCATAAAATATAAGCCAATTTTTTTTTGAAAATATAGTTGAAAAATTATTTTTCTTATATGTCTCCCTCTAATGTGAATTATTATCATCAAAATAGAATTATCTAAAAGTGAAATATTTAACAAATGTAAAGGTATATTAGAGAAATGCTCTTTTATTTTACCTTTCTAACACTATTATTACATTTTTTTTTCAATTTATGTGAAAATGTGAACGAGTCTGTCTTTATGGAATGAAGATGTAAAAAAAAAAAAAAGAAATGCTCTCATCAGTCATCACGCAACAGTAACAAACAAATAGAGTTACAAATACGTTATACATTACAGAAGTTGAAAACACCAAAAAAATATTTTAATAAATGTTTTTTTTTTTTGTTGGAGGGGATAATAAATGTTATTTAAAACTAGCACAATTTTGTTATTCACTTAGTCCATCTTCAATGGACAAAATGTGTACGAGAAGAGAGATAGATACATAACTCCAATTTTCTTTTACGCCTTTCTCTTATTTCTTACCTTTTATTTCTTTATTTTTTCATTTTCTTGAATAATATCTTGCACCGACATTGTCAAAGATATTGTGTTGAAAAAAATAAAAAATAAAGATAAAAAAGGTAAGGCAAGAAGTGCTTGAGGAAAAGTTGAAGTTATATGTTTAATAAAGTGACACTCTCATCGCCAACCATGATTGGGCATCTATTGATACCATAATACCCAAAGTTTATCGATGTGAGTCAAATGTCAATTGAGGACCAAGGTCCAAAAAGTCCATAAGCTGCTAGATTCTGGTGTAGGTTCAGTTATTATAGGGATTTTCTACTCGATTAGAGTGAATAGTTTTCCCGGCAATTTTTGGGGCACATGATGAGAAATGCAAAGAAATTCACAAAGAGAAGAAGCGAGAGCAAATCTCTCCTTCTAGAAATTGCGGTTCTGAAAGAAACAATGGGTGTAAATCGGCAATTGGTAGCCATTGGTTATGCTACATATGGATCCGCAAATTGTGAGGAGAATATGAGTCTGTTTAAATAGCTTGATTTTGCGAATTTTGAGCCCTGCATTTTTGTCACTGGTAAATTTTCTTCCTATTTTTTCTCCCACTCTCCTTAGATTGAAAATGCTATTGATGATTCGGACTTCTTGTTGTTGTAATGATTATTATTTGTTGATCTCTTCATATGTTAACTCATGATCATGATTAGAGTTGTGTAAGGCTTACGTCTGAACGAGTTTATAAGCATAACATTTCATTTATGCATTGCATTGGGCCTTCCGCGAGCTATCTGTAATTCAGAAGAAACAGAATATTTATGTTTGACCATATTACGCGTTGTGATCCTGGAATGCACTATCATTTCAGGTCTCGATTGTGGAATTACAATACTACTTGTACTGGTTGCAGGTAATTTTTGATCAAGTTGAACTGTGTGATAATGTGTTATTTATTTGTTTATTATGGTTTTCTGTTGATACATTGTGGGTTTTTAGTTTCTTTCTTTGATTATGGGACACGAAATTATAATATAAAGATTGAGATGTTTCATTTGTTTATCTCATTACATTCAATAATATATATGAAGGAACTACTACGGATTACACACTTCTGTCTGATAACTATCTGGACGCCAAAATTTTTGCATTTAGAGTGGTGTTTGAAGCAAAAGTTTGTACCTGTTGATTTAGAGTTTTAACTGTTGTTGAATGTTTGATGAAGCATAAAATTTAAATATATGATAATTTCTCCCAGGAACTTATTGATCAATGAATGTAATGCTCATCTCTTGTAAAAGGTGTAGGCATTTGTCAAGTTTGTGATTTACGGGATTGTCAACGGATTGCAGTCTCGCTTGATCAAACTCGCGAACTGCAATCACGAGTGGCAATATGTCAGGATCAGTTGAGTTCTCTGCCATGCCAAGTAAGCAATTTTTATTTTTATCCTAATTGTTCATTTGCTAAATATTAATTTTGGTAAATGGATTTGGTTTCATTCACATTTTGGTACTCTCACTATAAATTCTCATCAGTTAAAACCATATCAAATGTTTCATCTCTCTAAATAAAATTATTTTGCCAATAAACTAGAGCACGCCTTTGTTAGTGACTGCAAAATTAGACCTTTCCAACATTAGGAAAATCTGAAATGCCTCAAACATATGAAGAAATTAAGATTTTGCAACTAATCCAATCTGGAGATTATAATGCACTGAACTGTTCTATGTGAAACCTTAAAAATTGGGATCTCAAAATCATCATAGTCAATAAAAGTTCTTACAAGTGGCGGATGTTGCATATAGTGCATTTTTTTGAATCGGATGCTTTGAAATGAATAAACTAACATAAAACTAGCAATGGTTAATCTGACTGCATGCCTTTCAGTTCACAATATCGGAAACTCTGACGATGAGAAGAAAACAAGGCTTGGGTCTTTCAAGAAGGCAGCCAATGCCTCTTCAAAGTTCAGACAATCTTTGTCCAGGAGGAGGAGAAGCAGCAAAATTATGTCTATTGTCTTAGACGATGAACATGACCCAGAGGATGTAAAAGCTGTGGATACTTTCCGTCAAGCACTTATCATGGAAGAATTAATGCCTGCAAAGCATGATGACTATCATATGATGCTAAGGTAACGTTCTCTTTAATTTCATTGCCTCCAAGATTCTATTCTCGTTGTGTTGTGATGTAAAACTTTTACGCAAGTAGACTAGACCAGTTTGAACTTTTGTCTGTAAATTAGAGTCTTGACAATGCGGCCAACCCCAAGTTCTAAAAGATAAGATAACTTCACTGAGGTTGTTTTTATCTGATGTGATAATACAGGTTTTTGAAAGCGAGGAAATTTGATATTGACAAAACAAAGCAAATGTGGTCTGACATGATTCGCTGGAGAAACGAGTTTGATTCTGACACAATTATGGAGGTATTCATGATATTAATTTACTGCAATCAGGTCGTTTCAAGTGTCCAATCAACAAATACATGGAAACTAATTTTATTTTAATTTGCGCCTGATTTTCAACACCTCGTGTTTTTATGTTAGGACTTTGATTTCAAGGAGAAAACAGAGGTCCTTAAATACTATCCGCAAGGGCATCATGGGGTTGACAAGGACGGGAGACCTATTTACATTGAAAGACTTGGTCAAGTGGATGCAACCAAGCTCTTGCAAGTCACAACAATGGACCGGTATGTCCAGTACCATGTCCAGGAGTTTGAAAGGACCTTTATCGATAAGTTTCCAGCCTGCTCAATTGCAGCCAAAAAGCATATCGACCAGAGCACAACCATTTTTGATGTACAAGGCGTGGTATGTGGGGCTGTTCTTGTAATTGAGTGTTTGGATTTACACTCACTCATTTAGCAAGCTGAATGTTTGAACAGTTAAGGAAGTGATTTGTTTTTAATTTCTTTTTGTTGGTCGGTATTTTATGAACATCACTTTTCTTCCGACTAAACAAAGGACCATTTAACATTACATTCTTAAAAGAGAATGCAATTGTGCAACACTGTAAATATCTGATTATTGGAAACATTTCATACTGGACCTCATTGTTTAGAACGTCCTGATGTTTGGTTCAGGGACTAAAAAATTTCAACAAAGCTGCAAGGGAACTTATTCAGCGCCTTCAGAAGGTTGATGGTGATAACTATCCCGAGGTAGTCATTTCACTTTCTTTCGTCCTCCATTAAATATTTTTTCTATCTTGATTTTTCACCTCACAGTGGCTCTTGAAATCTTGGTGATCATTTGAACAATGCTTTGCTTCATTCTATAGACCCTATGCCGCATGTATATTGTTAATGCGGGATCTGGTTTTAGGCTCTTATGGAACAGCGTCAAGTCATTCCTTGACCCAAACACCACTGCCAAGATCCATGTAAGCTGTACTCAGCTCACTCAAGAATCACTATTCTTACTGTGTTTCATCAAATAATAACTTGGGAGTTACCTGTTATCAGGTTTTGGGAAACAAATATCAGAGCAAACTGCTGGAGATCATTGATGCTAGGTAATTTATCGGATCGATTTCAAATCACTTGGTTTTGCTTCTTTACTTAAATCGTTGGTTTGAGCCGAGGATAACATAAAACATGCCGTGATGTTAGCATCTTTATGCCAGCTATCTTGAGGAGGATTGCATAGAAAATTGGACAATGCTGCCGTTAAGTAAAAAGAAGATATAGAAGTTGTTACTTATATTGTCAAGTGATGCATTATACTGTGTCTGAAACATGCACCAAAACATTTATGACTAGCAAAAGGCTCGTTCTTTTCAAAAATTTGAAACTGTTCATGCTGTTTTTATCTTGTACCAGTGAACTACCAGAGTTCTTCGGCGGCACATGCACCTGTGCAGATAAAGGGGGATGCATGCTCTCTGATAAGGGCCCTTGGAATGATCCAGAGATTATGGCGGTTAAGTCTTTACCTAATACGGTGCTCTTTGATTCAAATTTTTAGATTCTTTTTATTCTTGAAAGAAAATTTTAAGTCTTCTTATTAATTTGACCACACAGATGGTCCGTATTGGTGCACACAAATGTGGTAATAAAAACGTAGTTGTGGAGGAGAAAACGATTTCCGAGAATGAGAATGTCAAAAACAGTTCTTTCAAGCTGAGAACAGAATCCATCCGAGCTCCAAGGGACAACAAAGCACAACCACGACTTTCATCTGTTCAAGAAGAAGTAAGCTGTGACATTTTGAAGAGTAATTCAATAAAGTTTATTCCCTTTTCTAATAGCTGAAGGTTTTAGAGAAGGTGGTGAAACATGAGATCACCATAAAAACTTGTTGCTTCTGAACTAATAAAAATTTATCTGCAGGTAATCAAGAAGGCTCTCAGTTCACATGAGCCTAGTGTCCCAAAGATCAGTCAGGCTGTTGAGGCAGCAAGGCGCCAAACGATGAAATCGGATAACTCCGCTCTTTCAAAAGGTACAACATCTCTTACCCTATCCATATCCATACAGTTCAAAAATTGGTTTCTTTTCATGCGTTTCCCGGTGTCCTAACCTATATCCACAGATTATTTACCGATGCCTGCTCATGCTTATAAGCCATCTGAAGGGCAAAGCAATCAGCTTTTCACAGGCGTAATGACCTTCATGATGGGTATAGTTACTATGGTTCGCATGACCAATAACATGCCTAGGAAGCTCACGGATGCTAACCACTACTCCAATACGATGCATGACGCTGATTCTTCTTCCAAGACAGATCCAGCCATTTCCAGTGCTGATTTTTTAAGCATGGTCAAGCGCGTGAATGCACTAGAGGAGCAGGCAAGATTTTTCAGCAGTAAACCAGCAACCCCCTCTATGCCACCTGAGAAGGAGGAAATGCTGAATGCCACCATAAGTCGTGCTGATAAACTAGAGGAAGAGCTTTCCGAAATGAAAAAGGTATCTGTTTCCAGCTTCTTGATTTTCCTGTAAACTGAAGTGACACGACCAAATTTTTCTATATTTGGCCAAGATATTGTCTTGAAGAACAGTGGAGTCTGTGACCAAAAGGTTAAACGGAAAACAAAGAGATTTACAAAAACTCGAGTTTATTTTCTACGACATAAAAACAAAAACCATATTCTCCTTGCTCCTTTATTTTTTTAAAATGAATTCTAACCTCTTGACCGGACATGTCAATAACTAGCTGGGCATTCGTTCCTCAGCTTTTTGAAAGAGGTAAACTTTTTGGAACAATAACCCTTTGAAGACAAAGGGTTATGTCTGTTTGAGGGGTCATTCTTTTAGTTCTGTATGAGCATTAAGTGAATAATTGTCAACCATTCTCATCTTTTGCGAAAAATGATTTCATCCGACTTGCAGGCTCTCGAGGATGCCCTCACCCGACAAGAGGAATTCATTGCCTATATTGAAAAGAAGAAGAACAAGAAGAAGTTCTTTGCTTTTTAAGTCGAGAAATTAAGGTACTTGTTAGATCATTTTGATTTGTTTCTATTCAAGATGGCAATTTTCCAGCCCCAGTCCTCACCCTTTGTAAATGGAACTCTTTACTAACTTAACAAATGTTTGTATTGCGCTTCCTGTATATTTGGGCCACCTCGGAGGATAAACCCAGCTATTCAGACATGTATATTCTGCCGTTCCTGGGGCTTGACCAAAAGTAGGTTAGGCCTAAAATTTTAATAGACTAAACATAGATTAGAGATCATGATGTCTAGTTCGAATTGTGAGAATGTGAGAGTAATTTTGGGTTTCTATCCTCTCACTATGTATTATTATAGTATATTCAAATATATAAATTTAGATCCTCACATGATCAAAATAATCTACATAAATTTCAAAGTTACATGCAATGTTAGGAGTTTTTAGCAACATTTTCAATCATGTAAGAATTGAGTTATCATATATCAGAGCTATTTTACTTTTGATATGTAGCGCCGCATAACATCACGCATCAGAATTCAGAATTACATAAAGCTGTAATAACGCAAGTCATGAATTTCATTCATTTCAAACATCATTCAGAAGATTATATTACAAGTGTAAAGAAATTCAAGCCACTGTCGGTCTGAAGAAAATTCCACACACACACACAAGGGAAAGCAGGCGTATCGGTAGATGAATTTCCGATGTTATTTTGGCAACATCGTGACTCAAAATACAAGCAATTTATGCCGATTCTCGGCATAAATATGAACACTGAATATGCAACATACAGTATACGTGGCAGCTTCACATTTAGCACATGTTACCAGCAAAATTTCTTCTTCTGTGTAACAGAGAAACCAAATACATATTAGCAAAAGACTTGTCATGATCAGCATATTCACATGCAAAGCAAGCATATATAGAGTGCGTGTCTATGTTTCTGTGGCCAGTGTACATGTGCAGAGAGAGTTGTAACGTAATTTATGAACTAGTATCTGTTGATTGATCAACTCACCCGAAACTTGGCTTCTTCTTGACTATCTATATAAGCAAGCAACTCCTCTTCCTCATCAGGGCCTCGTGCAGAGCCTGCACAATATAACCAATCATAGTCAGTTCAACAACCTCACTATGATGAAATTGACGGTCAACAAAATTATATAAGCAAGAACGAAAATGATGGATTCCCTGAAAATTGAAGTTCCCCAATTTACATACAAGTGCAAAAATAACAGTACGGCCATGCTTGAAAGTTACTTTTCTAGAAAATTAAGCTTTACCTTTTTGGTGGCAATCAACTCTGCTTCTAGGGCATCTACTCGGTAAACAGCAGCATTCAGCAGTTCCTCTTTTTCAAGTGGCATTTCCAATGGCCTTTCTTGAAGAGTATTAACCTTCTCTTCAAGTTCACTCAGCTTCTTCAAGACAGAAGATAGGAGCTCTACCTCGGTAAATTGTGGAGGGGGAGAAGGTGGTCGAAATTCCGCTTTATGGATCATGTTAGATGCTGACTCCTGAATGCTTTCCTCATGATGTGATAACGCATTGGGAAGTTTCTTGGTAACATGGCACGACACTGATTGGAAGAACAGAAGAAGGGTTGTGAAGAATGCCATGAGAACTGCCAGAAGTCGAGCATGAAGTCTTTTTGGAGCCTCTTGATACTCAGGCAGCTGAAGCATCTCTGAATTAATTTGTTCAGAAACAGACAAAAAGAACAAAATAGGTCAGGTTTTATATTTTATAGTAAAACAAATAACACAGACAAAGGCATACAACCATACATTAACAAAGGCATTCCATGTCATCTGCAGGGTCATAATAATACATGGAGAGCAAATATTAATTACGATTTATTTAGTATAGAAAAACAGATAGGTGAACATATAAGATGAAAAGGAAATTCAACCTGCACCTCACATAGAGAGAGACATGAGTGGCAAACTGGGCAAGCTGACTGAGTTTCTGAGATATATACACTTTATATGCAAATAAAGGGAAGAAAGAGGGAGACGAATAACTCTGCAATATCTACTAATAACCGGAAATTCCAACGAGATATGTTCAGAAAATAAGAACTTATTAAAATTAGATGAACATGTGTGCATGAGGCCATATGATGATCGGATACAATGCACAGAGACATCTTTAAAAGAAAACTTCAGTAACTAACCTTTAGATATATAAGGTTTCGGAAGCGGTGCCTGTTTCTTCCATCCAAAATCAACAGCCTTGTCAACCATTGGGACATACTCATCATATCCTGATAAGTTACCCACAGAGCTAGATTTCCCAATAGCTTTAGCCTGAAAAAAAGTGCTTGAAATAAGCAGAAGAGAACAATCTAAAGTTGGCCTTCTAGTGTAGTGATTTGCGAGAGACCCATAGAGTGTCTACTCACGTTATTAATTCTAAAAGTTTATGCACCCTGCCATATATTTTATCAGGCAATGATAGTTCTACACTCACATTGCAATGGAGCACACTGACCGACCTACATACATAAAGGGGTGTTGGATTCTCATTTAGGATTATAATGGGCAAACTATAATGGTGTGATATGATGGTTGAGATTTAATGTGTTTGAAATGTGTGGTTGTAATTGAGTAGGTGTCAAATCAATGATGGGTAAAATCTATGATCAAAAGATTACAGGAACGAACACCCTTTAAATATGACCACCACCAAAACTTAGAAATTTGTAAGACTATCTAATCTTCAAGTTTTAATTCTTAATGATACCTCCTCACGGACAGGAGTCAATCGAAGGTGAGAGTAACTCCTAATGGCTTTTGGTGAAGAAATATCTTCAGCCTCCGAACCGGATTCAGCAGTTGAGGTGTCACTACCTTTTACCTGCTTCAACAAAAAAAAAAACACAAAATCTCACTTAGAACTGAAACTCTGGGGGGTAGCGGTATCTGATTGTACATAAAAGACAAAGATGGCATACTGTAGCATAGTGGGGCTTAGCATAAACTATCTTTCCCTCACTGCTAAGGATTTTAACAATCTGCCTGGAACGTCGTGCTTCACCATCAAGCACCATCTGCAACGTGATTTAAAGCAGTTGATTCTTAACTTGAAGAGAAGTACAATGACATTGTTTTATATTTTTTCATTGTAAATAGTTTAATAATCCACAGTCTAGTAAGAACCTTCATTATCTCCGGATTTTTCCATGGCCCTTTATCAGAACGAAGGCAACCCCCTTGGTCGGCGCAGGTACATGTTCCTCCCAAGAATTCTGGTAACTCACTGCAGAAACACAAAATTACTTCATAATCTCCAAAAGGATTTCAGTAGTCAATCTCCAAAAGGATTTCAGTAGTCATCACAACAATGGTTTCCATCATTTTCACCTGGCATCTATTATTTCAAGCAACTTGTTCTGGTATTTGTTTCCAAGAACCTGTGAGATACTCCACAGGAAGATATATTTGTTAGTTAAAGTCAAACAATCAACTGATAAAACCAGTGCTTCATGATGGAAAAAGGAAGAAATACCAACATACATGTATCTTGGTTGTGGTTCTGGGATCAAGAAAACTCTTTACAGTATTCCACAGTAGCCTGAAGCCAGGACCAGCATTGATGATAAACATTTGATGAAGGGTCTGCAACATTGTTGAGGATACAATTTATTACTCTCAAGACTACACAAAAACTGATACCACTAACAAAATACGCCGCCACCCGCCACCCTCCCAACTCAACCAAAAAAATAAAAAATAATAAATAAATAATAATAAATAAATAAAGGAAGTGAAAGATCTAAAAATTACTTCAGGATAATTATCACCATCAATCTTCTGAAGTTGTGTAATGAGTTCTCTTGCACCCTTAGTAAAGTTTTTCAAGCCCTGAAAATAAACAAAAGAAAATACTAAATGTATGACTCAATAAAATACAATCATCACTTTGATAAACATAAGAGATCGGAAGCCACAAGTAAGAAAACTAAATAAATAGAAGTTGAGCAACATATAACATACCACACCATGAACATCCAAAATCGTGGTGCTCGAATCAATATGCCTCTTGGCAGCAATTGTGCACGCTGGGAACTTAACTGCAAAGCTTCTCTCAAACTCTTTCACATGGTATTTGATGTAACGATCAAGGCTTGTAACTTGCATTAGTTTGTTCGGGTCAACTTTCCCTAATCTCTCAATATACACAGGCCTTCCCTCTTTGTCAACTCCATGATAACCATGGGGGTAGTACTTCAAAACTTCATTCAGTTCGTGGAACTCAAAATCCTGGTAGAAGAAGGGAATTCATGAAGGACATATGACTAAGCTAAAATTAGAAGAGTGAAGCATACAAATGGAAAATAAACAGGTGATTTTGCTGAAGTCACCACAAGGGAGAATTAAGAATTTTCAGGTTTTACCTCCGTGATTGTGTCAGTGCCAAAATCTTTCCTCCATTGAATCATATCAGCCCACATCCGTTTTGCCTTTTCAACATCAAATTTCCTTGCTTTCAGAAACCTACAAGCATATTTCTCAACACTGTATAGTTGCTGAACCAGAAGAGAAATGTAACAGGGGATTTCTTGTCTTACAGACATACAAAACCCAGTCTATATGCTTCATCATAGGTTCATACGATCATATTTTTAGAATTCATGTGTATAAAAGCAACTTTGCCCACTAACAGTCTAAAGATGTAGTAAAATCTTTACAAGAAATTGGCAAGTAACTAATGCAAACAGACTAAACACAATCCTCAAACCTTAGCCACCGACTGTAATATAAGAAAAAGTTTAGTGCAAAGCCGCCCAATCATAAATCGTCTCCCTAAAGGTGAAGGGACATCTTGTTTCCTCCACAGTAATGACAAATACTAGGACAAGTGGACAAGTATATGATAATCCAGCATGCAATTTATATTTCCATCCATACATGTGAGCATTAAACCAAAAGTAGCAACAGTGATGAGTGATAACCTCAACATCATATGATAATCATCAAACTTTTCGGGCAGTAACTCATCCAACACCAGAGCTTGCCGGAATGACTCAACAGCTTGCAGCTCCTCAGCATCCCGGATATCCTCAATTGAAACAGAGCTGTAACGAACATCACTCTTTCTTCTACTGCTCTTCTTCTTGAGAGAATGCTTGAACTTTGAAGATGCATTTAGAGCTTTCTTTTTTAGGGAACCAATTCTTGTCCGCCTTTCATCCTCCGAATTCTCAAAATCAGATTTTCGTTCTCTTCTCTCATCATTACCACTTGACCCTTCAAAGCCTGTCCGTGAAAGAAAAGGTATAAATATATTACAAAAGAATCATATTGAGAGAAGAAATATACTTCATGATTTAGAGGATACATGCTTGCCTCAGCTTTATCTGTTTTGAACCTTTATGCTTGACATTTACTCATTTTATTCTGTTGCATTTAACCAGTAAGCTACGGGTTACCAGAAAGGTCCGTCACCAGGTGGCAACTGAAGCTTTTTACTTGGAAATGCTTGAAAAAAAGAAATATACTTCACATTATTTAAGAATGTTTTAAAACACAGGATTAACTGTTGGGAATGGTGATGAATTGCTTTCTTGAAGCTTTGTACTTCATTATTAACGTTTGTAATTAATTGTTTAATGGTTAACTTCATTATTCTTTCTGGAAATCGGAAAACAGACGTCAAAAACTGGATATATCTTTTCCTTATTTATTATTATATATTATATAGTAATATTACCCAGTTAACACATAATTCAACTGACACGGCAGCGAATTACAATCGCAGGTGGTAGATTCTAGACTTGTCAGAAGCAAGGACACCATGTCAACCCGACTTCTAGAAAAAGTCAAAAACTCAAGATATTTGAAAGAAAAAAAAAAAAAAGAGAAAAGAAATCACAGTAAATGCAGCCAAAGAACAACAAATGAATCAGCTGAAACAACATTCAACTTACAAGGCCTCGCAAATCGATCCAATGGTCCAGACATCTTTAATTTCAGTCAGCAGAGCACTTCTCAAACACTTGATGATCGACCGACAATTAGATCGATCGATCAATCAAGCTTTACCTATTTCTGTGGACTGAAAACGGAGCATAATTCAGGTAATACAAAATTAAAACCCTAAAACCTTTAGAAATTGAAAATTGAAGTTAATACGTAGAATTACAAACCTTGGAAGATATCGCCGAGGAGGATTAGCTTGATCTGACAACAGTATGTGCATAAAAATCCGCAACGGCACAAGACCGTTCGGGGAACAATTTCTGTGGAATAAAGTGAAAAAGCCAAAAAAGGAAAAGGGTCTAATGGAAATAATGAAATAATTTTGCCAGAAAAATACAAAAACACGGTTTGATTTCGTCGAAGAGAACCGTCGGCAGTTTATATACGATCCAATATTTTAAGACATGTGGCATTGTGAATAACCGGAGGGATCAGAATATACCGCGGGAGTGGCAGAGTAAATCAAATATTTCACAAGAGGTCACCTAGCTCGTAAGTTTATTTCTTACTCATCACTCCAATTTAATTCATTTCAAATTGGCCATCTAATTAAATTTTAACTTTTAGTTCGATCACTTAGTAACATTGTTATTTGACAACACCTGATCATAGGGCTTAGCAGTCTAGCCAATCAATGTTGAATTGTTCTACCCAAAAAAAAAAAAGGATACTTACATTTGTGTACTAAGTGTTATTAGACCAACTAAAAGTAATCATAAGCACCCTAAGTAAGTTAGTTAATTAAACTCTCTATTTAAAAATGTCATTACAATACTACACAAGTGGTATAGCAGTAATGAACTTAGTGCACTCGAAAATCAAAAAACTAGAAACATTCAGCAAATTAGATATTTATTTTTAATGTGACATTGGATAAGATCATCTTTATGGTTTTTAAAAAAAGGGACTATTAATCGAGTCACTTAGTTTGTCAATTAAGAATGTTCATGAATTTAATAACAAGTATCATGATGCTAATCTCATGACATGATGCATCGTCAAAGTTTCATTAGCATAAAATTCACTTTCTAGGACTGAAATCTTAGGTTCGAATCCCATCTTCCCCACCCCTATTACGCCTCCCTTCCCCTAGTTGCTCTTGTATCAAAAAAAAAAATAGTGACATAAATGGAAAAGATCAAAAAGATAAAGGGGTATAAATAAATTCTACGAGTACATACAAGTGTGTTTATATACATTGCAGAATTTGAGCGGCTGCCACCAGATGTGGTATGCCACGTGGCATCAAGTGGATAAAGTTTGGCATCTGCAACTATTATCAAAGGTCAAGATCGCTGGCATGACAAACAAGGAAAAAGGAGCAAAGGGTCAAAAGTCGCATGTTATATTTGAATTCGGAATTAAAGGCGAACACTAATCGTGTCACTAAGAAAGTGTTTGGTATAGATTATAATCTGAATTATAATCTCAATTATAATCTGATACACTATATTATTTTATTAGTTTCATTTTTTTTAAAAGTAAAAGTCAAGCAGTAATTGTTTAATTTTTACAAAAAGTAATCAATAAAATGATGCCACATAAAAGATTATAATTCAGATTATAATCCAAATTTTAACCAAACACTTTGTAAATAAAAATTAGAGCTGCTTTGGGAGAAGATGCTTCGAAAAAAAATTTTTCTTCAAAAAATAAAATTTAATTAATAATTTTGTTACACATTCTATTTCATTTCATAAAACAAAATACATTGTTATTTAATTCAGTAACTTTTCTTTAGTTGTAAACATGTGTCCTCAAGAAAATTACTAAGAAACTTGATCAAGCTCCGGCTAAGGAGTATGTGACAAGCATATAACAAAACAAGCCCTCCAACAAAATAAGTTTATTTTGTTGGATGCTTGCCACACACTTGATCAAACTTCTTAATTAGAGTTTGATCAAGCTTTATAGCGGGAATAGTGCTCTCAAGGCTCTACCTTTCTTTTTTCTCCGATAATAACCTCCCTCGAGAAATTGAAAATTAGCTTTTATGACGTCTTCGAGACGGATATATATTAAAAATTTACTGAATTTAATAAATAAGCTATTTCTAATAATTTCTAAACACTGCCTTGTTCATAAATGAAAGTGGGTAGAATCATACGTGATGTAATTGGTAACATATAACTTTCTCTAATTAGTGGTATGCATCATTATTGTCACCAACCAGTTATCATGTAAGTAGGTAACTGGTAACGGAAGAGCCAATTAATTATGTCATGAGAGCAACTTAGTACAATATGTTAATGGTTGTTCATAGTCTAGACATTTCTCATTTTTATGAATATATATTATTGTTGATATATCATGTCTTTGGTTAATGATAATGAAGTCAAATTACATTGACCTGTGAAACAAAAGTAGAACTCTCTTAAGCCAGTTTTTGTGATCATGCAACTAATAATTGACTTCGATTTTTCTAAATTATGTTTTAAAACTTGTCACATCACACGATTTGGTGGTCAAATTCATTTGAACAATCAACAGGAAGGGCCAGCTAGGAGTTCAATATCACCATTGTTGAATTTTTTCCAATAAAACTTGACCAACAAAATGATGCTACTAGAAGAAAAATTTTAAATATATTTGGTGATAAAACCTAGTTATAATTGCATTCCAAATGGAGCATTGGTTATTGAAATTTGTGCTCTTCCGCACAAATTTGTGTGTTTGACTGTTTTCATATTAAAATTTGTGCTCTTCTATTTAAAGCATCTTCAATGCTCAAGGTCAAGGTCTTAGGTCTTAAGATAAGAGAGATTTGAGGGAGTGGATTATTTTAATTGAATATTGGTAGAAAGTGATGTAGGGAAAAAATAGAGGGAAAAGTGAAAAATGAGAGAGAGATAAATAAAAATTCAAAAATAATGATAAAATAGTAGTAAGACGGTCTTAAATGAAGGTCTAGATTTAGACCTTACACGAGATACGAGGAAAGAAAAGTGAGGAAAAAGTGGTAAATGATAGAAAAGTGATTAAAAGAAAATGAAAATTAGAAAAACATTGGGCCCAAAATTTTTTTGGGACAATTTCTAAAATGGCAAAAAATAAAAATGAAAGTTCAAAAATGTCACTTTTTGAAAACCAGTTCAAAAATGTCCAGTTTTAGTGTAAAATTACATGAAAACCCTTCAACAATAATTGTGGAAAAAGGTGTGCAATTCATGTACTTGGCTAAAAGAAATTTTCAATCCACGATGGGTAATAACCGGCAATTCTCGACAGTTGATCTGTATTTCTCTACAGATAGTCATTGGAATTCTATACAATTTACTATTAACGCCACTTAGCTACCCCAATTTTATACAGTTGATGTATAGTTCTTAACAATTGTGTGCTATAATTCTATACAGTTGATTTTTTTGTCACTAGCCCGTGTCATGTTCCTGACATGCAGTTCTAAACAGTTGATCTGTGTTTCTCGACAGACAGTCCATGTAATTCTATACAATTTACATTTAACCCATGCCTTGGCTAACCTAACTCTATACAGTTGATGTGTAGTTCTCGACGATTGGTGTTCTATACGGTTTATCCGTATATCTCAACAGTTACATCTTTGTGGAACCGCTCAGATAAGACATTCTATATAGTTTAATTGTAGATTTCGACAGTTACACATGGTAAATCTAGACAATTTCTTTCTTTCTTTTTCTCTTCTTCTTCTTTTTTTCGCATATTCGAAAAAGTTTAACTTGTTTCCCAACGTCGTTAAATAATAAAACGAAACTAAAATTATCTACAAAATTTCCACAATCAATTATTAGAAAGTCAATATTCACAATGTTTAGATCAACATATAAACTATTCAGAAAAACAAGAGCTATGTGTCTACATCAACATATAATCTGTCTAGCTATTTAGGAAAATTAACAATCACATAAATCATTGTTACATAACCACGAAATATGCAGCCATCTTCGATAGACTCTAGCAGGCACAAAATATACAGACGAGAAAGAAACTGTATAATAATCGTCTCCAACAAATCAACACTCACGAAGAAAAATCCACCAAATCCACAACATGAAAGATAACTAATTACAAAAAAATTCCACAGTGCAAAGCTCGTCACCAAACAATGAATTACAGAAATGCAACTAATATAACTAGATTAGAAGCACCTATGCAAAAAACGAATAACCATAGACAAATTGAAGTAGATGTATTAATTTTTACGCATAAATTAGATAAAGGAAAGAAGCTGAATACAATGGGAGTACCAACTACTAAAGCAGAAAACAATGAAAAAAAATTTAAGAAACGGATGACAGCTTTTTGGTTAGAACAAGAATTGGAAGATAATATCTCCATGGTCCCCGGAAAATGCACCTTCGGCTACGATTGATTTTCAGCAATATATCTATGGACTTCCTGTCTCCTCTTCATGGTCACGTTCAAAACGCCAATGCTAATATGCTTGAGCTACCATTGATAGTCGATCTGCTTCAACAACCACTAGATCCAGAGAAATACACGAAGATAAAGACACATCGTAGATAATTACGCAGCCAAGGGTGTTGTAATTAAAAATTTCAAGAAGATGAAGGAGCATCGCATTGATTTTAGGAAGATCTTTCGTTAGAATTGCGGCCTGCTGTGGACGGAAGAGAGGGAGTGACGGCTGCTGTCGATGGAAGAGAGGGAGTGATGGCTGTTGTGGATGGAAGAATTTAGGGAAAGATTACCAGATTTGATTCCATTTGGAGAAGAAGATACGGGTACTGTATATAATAAATGAGTAACGTTTTGGTGGAAATATATATTTTGTTTAGGGGTATTTTTGTCCTAAGAAAATGAAAATGAACATACTTGCATAGGTTTGTAAACATGTCTAATTTTGAAATGTATAAATTAAAAGTGGTCAAATTTTGCAATTTCCTCAATTTTTTTTTCAATCTCTCTCTCTCTCTCACCCTCAACCAAGACTTGAAGCATTGGAGATACTCTTAGAAAATTAACAAATAATAATATGATTATATCTTACGTGATACATTTAACCATTAATAAATGTGCATCTCATCACATAAGGTGTACCATGATAGTTCAAGAAAATATATGTTTAGGCCGTTAATAAGTGGTTAATAGATGAATTGTGTAGATAATTATGATGGAACATCTGTCATTGTAAATTACACAAATTGGGTGATCAATAGAAAAGATACCTAGCCACCTTTACTTTATAAACGCAACTTTAACCTAATTAATCAACCAACAATTACTGGATAAATGTTATTACTACATATAAATATAAATTTGGGCACATGGTTTGTTTTCACCATTTTTTAAATTGTATTTCACCTTTACTGCTTCATATATTGCAACCAAATACTTGATGTTTGACACACAAACTTTTCATAGTATGGATAAGCTATCCATGATATTACTGAAAGAAATAATATATTCAATTCATATACAGTTTAGGTTATATATTAAAAGATATTCAATTTATAATTTCTAACTAACGAGTTACATCATTTTATTTTATTTTATACACAATTAATTTAGTCATCTTTTCTATCTCTATTTCTCTCCTCTACATCATTTTTAAATTCATATTTACATTAGAAATGCTTACCTGATCATCTTCAACATGCAAGTATCTACACTTCCTTGAAACATAATCTCTATCACCATTACATGGACCCCAAATAAATTGTTATGTAGTCAAAAGGATTCGAAGTCCGGTGTTCACTTATGACTCCATAATGAAGGCAGAAATCTTATATGGACTGCTGTGTCAATGCTCCCATGACCCCACCACCAATCACATAGATTGCAAACGCAACGGAAAGAAAGAAATAAATTAATAGTAAAGTGCAAGAAACAGACGAAAACATGATATGTTCTGTCCGAAGACCCCGACAGGTTCACAATCTCAAAATCTAAGACTAGTACAACCTGTCGTTGAGGCTCTAGAAGAGTAGATGTGCCTCCTGCACTATAACAACCCAAAATAGTTACAATCACAAAGAAAGAATAAGAATCCCTCAAGATCGATCTCAAGAATCAGCCCTCAGAGATGCCCTGGTCTTCACTAACAGACCAACCCTCGTGCGCTACAATATCACAAGAGATAAAGCACAACTAGTTTACACAATATCCTCACTATAGAAAATCACTCAAGAAATTCTTAGAAGATCACTCGGAGATTTCACAAAGAAGAACCGAGAGTAAAGATTACAGAGAATTTGAAATCAACACAGGAGTTGAACGCGACAATTGAGGCTTACCCTAATCTGAAAGATTAGGATAAATATGTATAAAGACTCCAACGGCTGAGACTAGAGAGAGGGATCCAACGATCATATTTAAAGTGGGCCAATAAATGGGCTTTAAATCACTGGACTGAAGAATTGGGTGACAAACAGATCAACATGGACCAATC
>CAVNYN010274523.1:0-18332 GCA_963692815.1 Nyctanthes arbor-tristis
TCAAATTTTTTCATTGGGACGTATATTTTATGAATGAATTTTTGATGATGATATGTCAAACTATTTGTGTCAACTCAACACTTTGTACGTTAGAAGAGTTGCTAAAAAAATTAACAATTAAAAATATTAACAATATACGTGTAATAAAAAATGCATATGTAAAAGTAAATTTCACATATAATCTGCAACTTTATATTTTGTACCAGTTGAGCCTCATATTCTATTTTTTTCAATGCCATTGAACCAATCTATATATATATATATATATATATATAAGCTGAGTTTGTCTGGCTCAATTATAAATGATTTTCCCGCTCATTGTCTGGCTTCTTTAAAAAACCAATTTGCTAGCATTATTATTCTATTATTATTATACTTTTCATGTTAATCATTTAATTTAATATTTTTATTTTGAGACTCTATCTACATATTAATTTAATATTTTTATTTCGAAACTCTATTTATATATAACATTTTGGTTAGATATATCTCATATTTGTCTAATGGATTTCAATTTTACTTTATTCAATTGTATTATTTCACGATTTTATATTCTTCTACTATATTGTATTTTACTTTCTTAGTATAATATGTCTATGAAATACACGAGTGTGAAGTATAGTAGTTCGTAAATGTATGTGTGTGAAACTAATATAGATTATGCTATCGTATTTTATTGTCTTTAAAGGAAATAACAAATAAGAATTAATAAAAAAATTATTGGTTCAATTATTATACTTTTCCTTATTGTTATATTTTTCTTTTTAATCATTTAATTTAATATTTTTATTTTGAGACTCTATCTACATATTACATTTTGGTTAGATATATCTCATTATTATTATTATACTTTTCATTTTAATCATTTAATTTAATATTTTTATTTTGGTACTCTATTTACATATAACATTTTGGTTAGATATATATCTAATATTTGCCTAATAGATTTCAATTTTATGTTGTTCAATTGTATAATTTCATCATTTTATATTCTTTCTACTCTATTATATTTTATTTTGTCAGCAAAATATGTCCGTAAAACGCACGAGTGTGAAAGTAATATAGATTATACTATTAGGTTTTATTGTCCTTTAAATGAAATAAAAAAATAAAAATTAATTAAAAAATTATTGGTTCAATTATTATACTTTTCATTATTGTTATATTTTTCCTTTTAATCATTTAATTTAAAATTTTTATTTTGAGACTCTATCTGTATATTACATTTTGGTTATATATATCTTATATTTGCCTAATGGATTTGAATTACATGAAAATAGTTAATATATCAATCTAGATTTCAATATTATTATTATTATTATTTGAATGGAAGATTTCAATATTATTGTTATTATATTTTTCCTTATTATACTTTTACTTTTAATCATTTAATTTAATATTTTTATTTTGAGATTTTATCTACTTATTACATTTTATTTAGATATATCTCATAATTGCCTAATGAATTTCAATTTTACTTTATTCGATTGTATAATTGTATAATTTTATGTTCTTATACTCCATTGTATTTTACTTTGTCACTATAATATATCCGTGAAGCGCACGGGTGTAAAGCATAGTATGTCCATAAATGCATATGTGTGAAACTAGTATAGAATTATACTATAAGGTTTTATTGTCTTTAAAGGAAATAAAAAATAATAATTAATAAAAAAATTATTGGTTTAACGAGATGTCAATGGACTAATAACAAGAATTTAAAATTATGTCATCAAAATAAAGAATTAATTGCATGTTACTTACAAATGTAGGATGTACATTAATTTATGTAAGTTGTGTTTTTTAGTTTCTTTATGACATTAAACCTGACAAACACAATTATATTATATTTTATATATGAAATTCCTTTAGAGCTCTACCCATGCAACGCAAGGGTGGAAATCTAGTTCTTAATAAATTTCCACATAAGGTTCCTATGTACCATTTTTGTCCAAAAACATCACTTAGTCACATTAGAATGACTTTTATTCCCCTAAAAAAATAAGAACAATATTTATACATTACTCTTTAATTAATAATAACAAATAAAATTTACAAATAATTAAAATTGAAAAATAAAACAATTTATATACTACTCTACACCTACCTAACTACTTGCCCCCAAGCCAAATTTAGAGCGGGGTTGGAGAATATACCCCAATTGTCGTTTTAGCGGCAAAAGAGAGGTCCCTCATCTCCCCTTCTCCCCACCCCCTCCTTTAAAATAAAAAAAAAAAAAGAAGAAAAAGTTTCATTGATGGTTAACAAATCAATTGAATCATTTGATAGAGGTTGCGTTAGGGAAATTAGATAATATTGTTATGTAGTATGTTATGTACGACATACTCTATCAAGAATCCAACTATTTTACAATAATCTGGTACTAATTAAAATTCATATCCGAAGACCTCATTAATGAATAAGGAAAAAAAAATCCAAACTAAAGTATTAATTAATTTCGCTAACAAAATTGACAGTAAAATTAAAAGAAAACTACTAACTAATTTAGTTGTAAAACACTAATCAATAATGTAAACTAATAACTAATATAGTTGTAAAACATTAATCAAGAATATCTTATATCAAGGATTTTTGTGCACATTTTTTTAATTAAATATTGTTGTGTGCTTCTTTCTTCAGAGTTTAAAGCATCAAAAATGCTAAATGGGCTAAGAATCTATTAATTGAATTTATAAACACCTTAATCTTAGAGAAAAAACATCTTCATTAAAAAAATTAAAAAGCATTTTTTTTCCTAGTAAAGATAAAGAATTGTGATAGATGAATCAGAAATTTAAACTGATAAACCCAAACAGATAAGATAGCTTGTAATGTTTTGTAGAAGTTACAATTCATCCAAAAGAGTGAGAGAGAGACCTATCTAACTGGAATGACAACTGGACAAATTTAGAAAACAATTGGGAATTGAAAAAATTTAAAAAAAGGGGATAACATAATATTCACCACAGAATGTACACCAACTAAAAACAAAAAGACCCAGATATCCTATACTTATAGTAGTTTTGGCGGGAAAATTACTGTACTACTGTACCGCAAACTAATTTCTTTATAATATATATATATATATATATAGATTCAGTAGTAATTATGACTTCTAGTCAATAATAATAATCTATATACTAAAATAAAAAAGTTGGTCAATTCCTTTTCTCGCCTAAAGTTAATATTCCTTAAGGAGTCATTTTCTTTTAATAAATTTTTAATGATAATAACATCCTAATCCACAATCTACGAATGGGTATCAAGCACAGAAGGGTACAAATAATTATTCTAAAATCATGCTGTTTTTTTTAAGATTATATTATATATCAATTATTTGTTAGACTCAAATATCAACGTCTATCTATCTATATATTAAAATAAAAAAATCTGGTCAACACTTTTCCCGCCTAAATATATTACTTAAGGAGTCATTTTCTTTTAATATCTTTTTTGGATAACAATATAATCTTTTTTTAAAGTTATTGCTAGGATAATGCCTTCTGGATAACATATTAATCTTCTTAATAGCACCATAATCTCCGAATGGGTATCCAGCACACAAGAGTACAAATAATCATTCTTACATGTTACTTTTTTAAAGATTATATATCGATATTTGTTAGACTAAAATAACAACAGGTATTATGGGTACCTGTAAAGAATAAAATGAAATATTATCCAGCTAAAAGGATATGTGTAGCAGGTACAATCTTATACATATGAAATTTTTTATCCAAACGGGTATTAAGCGGATACGGGTACCATGATATATGCCCGATATACAATATAAGACAATTAACTAATGATATTGAATAAGTTAAATGATTTAGTAAAATGTAGTAAAACATACATATACATATAAGTGGGTAACTATTAATAGATTATCATTAATACAACATTAATTTAACATGTGATCGAATGCTAAATCAAAACTAGGTATTTACTGATTTTGTTATTCAAATTTGATAACGAATAATTGTTCAATATTTTATTATTTATTATGAAATTTTTTTTGAACTAGTCTCCCCGCGCAACGCACGGGTGAAAGGTTAGCTTAGATAATAATAAAGTTGGCCGCGAACAAAAGATGAAAAAGTAATATTTATTTTTATAAAAATATAATTCTTTACAGAAAGTGACATAAAGTTCATTTATTTGTAATAATTTTTATCTAACGCGTCTCACGTCTCCTTGTCTATGTAATAATTTTCGGGTGGGGCGAAGGATTCTTATTTTGATCATGATCATGATCATTCATATATATATATATATATATATATCAATCTGTGAATATAGGAGGATCCAGCACATGAATTATTGATTCAAGTCAATATAATGATTTTTAATAATTTAGATAAAGTTGATAATAATGGGCAAAAAGATGAATATATATCTATATATATATATATATATATCATTTGTTTACATTAAGATGAATATATGACGATTTCCATTATCCCCTTTGCAGATTTTTATATATATACAATTGTTTAAAACAGCTTTTGCTGCTAAAGATGTTTTATAAAAACTGTTCAAAGCTTTTCCAAAATGCGACATAAAGATTTTGAAGCAGATTAACACATATAATTAGTGTTAGCAATCATAGTTTACTATTTAAATTTCCATCATTGTTAAGAAAATATATACATTGTGCATCATCTCGACTCATATAAAACACTTCTTTTATTTTTATTTGTTAGGACTACAGAAATTTTTCCCAAAAAAAAAGGTGTAATATATATGCTCATGTAGAGAGACCATATCTGATACGGAAATTTGAACTTCATTGTATATACATCTAGAAAATGTTCAAACTTAGCGGCTTAAGTACACAATTGCACAACCAGAAAATTGTGAGGAACATCAAGGAAACTGTTTATATATAAACCCACTAAGAATGCATGCATCAAACAGTGTGAATTTTTAAGGGGCAAATATCTGATGAAGGGATGGTATTGTTAGAAGTACTTGTCCATGTATAATCGTCATCAGATATTAATATTGATTTCGGTAAATGCACCCCTTCGAATTTAGTTTCAGCCAGAGTACTGGGAACAGGAGGCGGTTCGTGAGACATCCTAATGCTCTCCAACGTGATGGCTACTTATTTCATAGTCGGCCTTTCTCTTCTGTTCAAATTTAAGCACCTGTGTGCAAGTTTAGCAACCGTGTATTTCTCATCGAGAAGTATATTTCTTGACTTGATATCTCTATGATAAATGGAATGGCAAGTTGCCAAGTGGATATAGGCAAGTGCTCCTATTACTACTGTAGCAATCTTCAAGTGCAAGTTCCATGTTAATGGAATTCATTATTCTCGTCATGAATATGGTCATAAAGGGTCACATTAAAAACAAATTTCATAGACTAACCAAGGGACTTGCGTCTCTATGTAGCATCCTAGTAGCTTAACAACATTCCTATGATTAATTTGTGATAGTATGATAACCTCATTCATGAAAAGTTCCACATGCTTTTCATCTTTCCATTAGACAGCATGTCTTTATAAACTGTACCTTAACCTCCCGTATAAAGTATTCAACTTGTATTGAAATGATCAGTGGCTTTTTCTAGAGGACGTGGGCAGGTCGATGAACTCTACACATCATATCTATTAATTCATTAGTTAAAAATTATTAATTAATTAGTTTGATGAATTTGGATTGCCTAGGTGATTATCAAGATTAATTTTAAAACTTAACAAATGTTAAACGTAAAATTTCAAGGAACTTTACATTTATAATGCATGACAAAATGGCAAGGCTGTTGATGCGATTTGATGAATTTGATCAAGTATAATTTTAGATGAATTTGATCATGTACTAGATGCTTGTGTGTGATAATTGCACCATTTATATATTATATAATATAATACTAGTCCTTAGATGCTTGTGTGTCAAAATTGCACCATATATATTATATAATATAATACTATAATATAATACTAGTCATTGATGTGATTTGTGGATACGATTATTTTAACGGCTGGTTTTGTGTCATCTCACTAGTGTTGTTACACTAACACAGTAATATCAGACATCTAGTACCTGATACCTATTAGATTTTTAGAACAAACATTATTATTCACAAAGTGCTAAAAGTCAAGAAACCAGCCAATCTACAAAACAAATTATGTATTGATGGTGATATGTTAATGTATCAATACAATTAAAAAATACAACCACTAGTCGCTTCTTGTATTTTAATAACTGTATTGGTACATTAATAGAGCCATCATTGGTTCTTTAGAATTTTTGGTGAAGAAACAAGTGAAAATGGACAATTTAATTTGAGTTGTTCCACATGCAGAAGCCAAAGTAAGGCGACAAAATTGATTTCTCCCTCTTAATTCACGTGGTTCCGTTATTGGTATGAGTTGGGACGCGTTACAAAAGAAATCAAAACTGTGTACCGCGAGGCACGCAACATGACCATGTGGCACACTATGGTATCATATGTAGAGCTTTTTAATAATTCACGATGAATGTTCTCCATTTTAATTAGTTAGAAATTTTATCGACGACTCCGACATATTTAGTTCCATGTAATAATAGATTTCTCATTCTTTTGTGGATGAATTTTTATATGTGGTCTAATAACATCTAAATGATCCTTAATTAATCTTTATCTATAATTCTTTTGTAAAATTAATTAAAAAGATAGAGTGTGAATTTTTGAAGTGACAAAAATAACATCAAAGTGGAGGCAGGTCACCAAAACCCACCCTTGCATGATAGTTCAATTATTGAGAATTGGACCTAGTGTCTCTTTCAAAGACTGAATGAAAATGAGACAAAAAAATAATATGCCTAATTTCGAGCATTAAAATATTGTGAGATTCAGTACCAATTATAAGCAACTTGTTCATTTTAGGCTCAGCCAAACGGGCCATATAGATGAACTGAGTAGTATTTATAGACGATGGTATGGTGATGCTACATACAGAAAACAATGGCTTCTCTTTCTGCAATGGCTTCTGTTGCTAACATCTCTCCATATTCTTCTACTTTTTCCATTCCACCCCAACTTTCTCCTCCATTCTTCCATAAGAGACCCCAACTCTTAATTTGCCAAAAACCGCTACAAAAAGTTATATGCAAATCCATAGATGGTGAGAATAAACCTGCAGAAACCATCCCGGAAAGTTCTCCTGGAAAGCTCGACCGAAGGAACCTCCTCCTTGGCCTAGGCGGGCTTTACAGTCTTACTGCTAATAATCCGGCCTCCTTTGCAGCCCCTGCATTGCCGGATTTCAAAGATTGTATTAAGGCCACAGAACCCAATGGTTCACCCATCAACTGCTGCCCCCCGACAGCCTCTAATATTTCGTCATATACTCCATCCTACACCAGCATCACGCGCACTCGAATGCCTGCCCAGACATTCACCAACTATAAGAAATATATGACGGCCATTCAAACCATGAAAAATCTCAAGTCTACTGATCCGAGAAACTTTACCCAACAAGCTAATGTCCATTGCGCTTATTGCGATGGAGGTTACACTCAACAGGGGAATCCAAAGCTTTTGTATGAAGTCCATGGTTCCTGGCTCTTCTTCCCCTGGCACAGATGGTACTTGTATTTCTTCGAGAAAATTTGTGCAAATTTGATCGATGATGATACTTTTGCCTTACCCTTCTGGAACTGGGATGATCGCACGGGCATGAAAATGCCTAACATCTATGTAAGCGATCCAAAGACATCACCACTTTATGATGTTAATCGCAACCCTCAACACCTGCCCCCGACTATAATCAATCTAGATTGGTCCTTGGACGATCCAACTGTGGATGATGAGCTTCAGATCAAACGCAATCTTGTCTGGATGTACAAACGAATGATAACCCAATCCAAGACTCCAGCTGATTTCTTTGGCAAGCCTTACAGGGCTGGCGATGATATCACTACCCTTGATGGCACCGGTATCATCGAGGCATCTCCACACAACAACGTGCATTCATGGACCGGTACGGTGACTGACCTGACCAATCCAATAGATATGGGTGCTCTGTACTCATCTGGTCGAGACCCAATGTTTTATGCTCACCATGCAAATGTTGATCGAATGTGGAACCTTTGGCTCAATCCTTCAATTGGCGGAACCAATTTCACTAACCCAGATTGGTTGAATTCGACCTTCATATTCTATAATGAGGAGGCAAAGCCAGTTAGCGTGAGAATCGGGGATTGTTTAGACACCACAAAGCTTGGATACACATATGAAAATGTACCCATTGCATGGACCGACCAAAAGCCAACCGCGAGGGCTAAGGCGAAAACTTTACCTTCTGCACCTGAACCCAGTAAGGTTTTTCCTGCAACAGTTGACAAAGCTATTAATGTAATGGTTAAGCGACCAAAGAAGTTCGGAATTGGATCTGCTGAGGAGATACTCATCATCGAGGGAGTAGAGTATGATAAAGGTACGTAAATAAAGAACAAAACAAGCAACAAGATAAAGAATGTATACGGACTTCAATTTTAAATACTACTTTGGAACATAGAGAAAAACCCATAGAGACTAGGGAAAAATCTATAATTGCATTTGGCTTGATAACTGTTTATAAAACAACAAAAGTGTTCAAAAACTTTTTGAAAGTTTTGTGAGAAAACCTCATACTTCATCTTGTCTGCATCAATGCACGTCATGTATATTTCAAATCCATATAGCGTGTATCATGCTTGCCATATAGGATGAAAGTCCCGTAACAAACGGAGGTTTGTGAAAAATAAAACAACTAGTGTAGTATCACATATATAAAAGCAATTAGTTTATAAATTGTTATCTGATATCATTTTATTGAGCCATTTCTAAAGAAAAAATAATTTAAAAAAGATATTTGATGAGTGGTAGTTTTTGACTTATTTTAAAAAATACGTCACAGTTTACAAACCTTGCCAGACAAAACAAAAACACTAGAGTTGGATACATATAAGAAGAGCTTTTCGTGTATCTCATATATTTACGAATCCTACAATTAATATAGTACATATATAAATACAAGAGTGGAAAAAATTCTAGTCCATAGAACTAGTCGATATGAATGGAAGAATTATTTTGGATTGAGATTTTCCCTAGTACAACAAATTAAATCTCAATCTTTCTTCACAATAAAAATCGCATTGCGATTATTTTGGATTGGATATTGGCAAACAGTCTTCAGATCATGGAACTCCAACACTATATATGAACTCTTAATTTTGAAGATGAAATTTTATTTAGAGAAGTAACTCAAATACCTACCTTTTTTTTTTTTTTTTGTTAATAGGCAATTACATGAAGTTGAACGTGTATATAAATGAAGATGACGTGAACAGTTCGGGTCCAGAGTACAGTGAGTACTTGGGGAGCTTCAGCAATGTGCCCCATAGCCGTGGTATGAAAGTCAAGACGAATGTGCGTTTTAGGATCAGTGAAGTGTTGAATGATTTGGGAGCTAGCAACTATGAGAGCGTCTTGGTGACGTTGGTTCCGAAAAGCGGTGCCATCAAAATAAATGGTGTCAAGATTGAGTTTGAACCGTCTGCATAATACATTTCTATTTAATTTCCTGATTATCATACGTTTGTTAATTACGAACTCCTTTTCGTTGTTTTTCCAATGAATCGTGAAACTACGTTTTCTTCTATTTCCTAGTACATGGTTGAGTGAAATGATCTTAAATTTTACATTTTCAACAATATTAATTGAGTTTTCTTTAATCCTAGTGAAAAAAAAAAGAACTTGAGTGGGAAGGAGTATTACACCACATGAGCCTTAGCATCAAACAAACCTATTAGTTATGCAGCGAAAGAAAATATTAACCGATTCATTTACCTTCTTCAAAGTCTCTGGAGGTGTGATTTGCTCGCATGCTTGATTGACGCACATCAAAGATGAAATTTATTTGTGTTCTTATTAATGGGCCCATTTGAGCTCAAAAGTAGCACTTTCACAATGTGATCAATTGATTAAATAACCTGTCACAATAAAATAATATTTTGAATGCATCAGATAATGTTTTCATTTTTTTCAATCAATAAAGAAGGATATTGATGAAACAATTAAAATTTCCAATGGTAAACTCGTCCAAGAAAATGATCCTCACTTAAGGGGGTACTATTAAGACTTCCTCAGGCAGTGTGTTTGTTACTTTGTTTATATATATATTAACAATATTGTATCGTTTTGAGAAGAGAGAATTTGATATCAAATTTGAAGTTCTAGAAAACGTAACATGAATTGGGACTTCTAATTTTGACAAATGTTCTTGACAACTCATTTTCATAAATTCAATCAAATATGAGAATTATTTAAATGCACGATTGTTGCATATGAAACATGAAAATTAACTACCTTCAATATGTCAGGGTCCCACTTAAATAACAATATTGAGTAGCACACGCAAGCGAGAAAATGTTGTTGAAATTTCACACTGTTATGCTAGTCAATATATCAAATTCAGTGTTTCCTTCAATATATATGTATATATATATATGCATTGCACGTTATTTAAGAAAAAAATATATATGGTTACTTTTAAATAACGTATCGTGTGCAAAATATGTATTTATCTTAACACATGAACATGTAAAATGTGCAAATTTTACAAGGGTTTGTATATATGGAACATATTAGAAACATAAACTAATTAACTAAACCCGGATTCAAATCATTGTTGCCATCATGAACTGAGATGGCATCTACCGAATCGAATTTCAAGCCGAGTCGAGTCGGTGTCTGAAAGCCGAACAGAAAATGGCGCAAGTGCACTCGAAATAAAGGTCGGAGGCCGGCACGTTTGGGCGGAACTGAGTTGTCCGATCCGGTGGTGGCCTAACCCGAACTAGCCGATCTATTCGGATCAGACATTCTACATCCCTTAGTGAAGATTGAGGAGTTGATGTGTAATTTCCATTAGAAATAGTTGAAAGAATAACAGTTCTTAGGACAAAGATTAGAACATATGGTACTTAGACGTTCACCTATTGTACTTGTGTTCAGACCGATCATGTAAAATTCCCGAAGCACCATGAGATGTGCCTATAAATAGAGGCATGTAGGATTCTCTTTCTATTTCCAAAGTCACATTTTCAATTGCTCGTAAAAAAAAGAAAAAAATTTTAATCCTTTTTAAACGGTAAATATCAAAAAATTATAAAATCGAATGTTCATTTTCCACATTATTTTAGGTAAAAATTAATTTATTTTAATTATTTAATTAAAATTGGACCAATAACCTTAAACTGCTAGCTTTTTTGGTCTAGTTTCCTGAACATCTACGAACACTGGAATCAATCCAGAAAGCAATCTGAATGTGTGAGATCAAGACAGATACGGTCCATTAAAATTTTGAACTTTTTAGAAGCTAAATGCCCCTAAGCTAAGGCCTTATTATACATAACAATTCTCAAGTAGCTTCATATAGGCATACATCCTCAATTTCTTTCACTAAATAACCAATATGGGATTCCCTTTCTATTCCCAAAGTCACATTTTGTGTTGCTCTTAAAAAATGAATAAAATTAAACATTTCTCTAAACGGTAAAGATCAAAAAATTATATTTCAATTATTTAATTAAAATCTGTCTGATGACCTTGAACCGCTAGCGTTTCCGGTTCGATGACCGCTCTAGTTTTCTGAACATTTACAAATGCTGGAATCAATGCAAAAAACAATCTGACTGTGTAAGACAAAGACGGATATGACTCACAAATAAACTTTTTCTCAATAATAATCCATTAAAATTTTAAACTTTTTGGAAGCTTAAGGATCATAAGCTAAGGCCCTATTATGCATAAATCTTCTCTAAGTAACTTAATATTGACATACATCTTTCATTCCTTTTATTAAATAACCAATGTAGGACTCTTTTTCTATGTCTAAAGTCATATTTTTTATTGCTCTTAAAAAAGGAACAAAATTTCAATATTCTTTTAAACGGTAAATAACAAAAAATCATTAAATCAAATGTTCATTTTCCATATTATTTTAGGTAAAAAAATTAATTTATTTCAATTATTTAATTAAAATTGGTCCTTTGACATTGAATCGTTAGCTTTTCCAGTTCAATGATGGGTCTAATTTTTTGAATATTTCTGAATACTGGAATCAATCTGGAAAACATTCCAATAGTGTGAGATAAGGACGGATGCGGTTCACCTGTTCACAATAAACTTTTTCTCATTAATCATCCATTAAAATTTTAAACTTTCTAGAAACTCAAAGCCCATCAGTTAGGGTCATATTATGAACTCTTTCTTCAAGTAGCTTAATATAGGTGTAGATCATCAATTCTTTTCACTAAATTACCAATGTGGGATCCCCTTTCTATGTCCAAAGTCATATTTTCGATGGCTCTTAAAAAATAAATAAAATTTTAACATTATTTTAAGTAAAAATGAATTTTTCTTTCAATTATTTAATTAAAATCTTGAACTATTAATTTTTCCAATTCAATGACAGGTCCAATTTTTTGAATATTGGCGAATATTAGGATTAATCTGGAAGTTATCCGACGCTGTGAGATAAATTGAAACAAAAAAAAATTAAGAAAATCGATCGAAAATAAAATTGCTCAAGATAATGAGTGGAAAGTTTAAATGTAAAGCGAGAAAGATTTGAAAAAGTTTTTAGATAGAATGAGTTCTATTGGAGGAAAGAAGGAAATTTTGGATAAAGAAAGAGAGATGTATTTAGATAAATGAAATCTGATTTGGTGATTGGAATTAAAAATTGAAAAATAGGGTGATAATATAAAAAAGGGAAATGAAATAAAAAGAGAAAATGAAAGATAAAAATGGAATCTATAAATTGTAATAAATTAAAAAGGTAAGTACAACTAAAAAGTAAAATAAAAATCAATAGCCAAGATTACTAGATTAAACCAACAGCTATGATAAGATATCCCGATTTAGCAAATGTTTTTGGGTGGGAAAAAGTGAGATGGAAACTATCATTCTTTTAGGTATATATATATATATATATATATAGATTACTTAGATTAGGCCAACTTTGCACTTCTGGTTCTGCCTCTTGAGTTTAAGGTTCAAGAGCTTCAGAATTTTCAGAATCATGATCATTAGTTTGTTCATCATGACACTCCACCTCAATTGAGGGAGCATCTTGACTGAATTGATCATTTGGAGGAACTAAATCCCAAACAACAGACTGCCTATTTTTCAAATTTTCAAAAGAAGTATCAGCAGTCACCAAACATGGCATAATATCCTCATTGAATATAACATTTCTTCTAATTATGACTTTAGAACCCTGAACATCTCTATTTCATAGTCTGTACCATTTTACTCCATCAGGATAGCCCAAAAAAACACATTTGATTGATTTGAAATCAAGTTTTCCTTTATTTTGATGCGCATAAGCAGCACGGCCAAACATTTTTAAATGAGAGTAACTAGGGTAAATTCCGGACCATAGGAATTTAGGAGTTTTAAAGCCAATGTACTTAGCAAGAGTCCTATTAATGAGATAGGCAGCAATTTTTATTGCTTCTCCCCAAAAACCCTTAGAGAGACCACAACTTAACAGCATATACCTAACCTTATTAAGTAAGGTTCTATTCATTCTTTCAGCAGTCCCATTTTGTTGAGCGGTATAGGTAACAGTTCTCTGTCTTAAAATGCCATGTTGTTTGCAAAAGTTAATTCAGTATTGCAAAATTCCAGGCCATTATCAATTTTTAAAACTTTAATCTTTTTACTGCTCTGTTTCTCAATCAAGACTTTCCAATCTTTAAAATTTTGAAATGCGTCAGATTTTGATTTTAAAAGAAAAGTCCATATTTTCCTTGAAAAATCATCAACTATCAAGAGAAAATACTTGAACCCAAAAATAGTTTGAACTGAGACTGGACCCCATAGGTCAGCATGCAAGTATTCAAGTATAGCTGTAGATTTATGAACCCCTTCCCTAAATGGCAGTTTAGTTTGCGTTCCTAAATGCAATCTTCACAAAAAATAGTTTTCTCAAAACTTGTTTTTCCCAAAACCCTTACTTCACAAAGTTTTTGTAAGAGAGCCAATATGCCCCAATCTTTTATGCCACAGAGAAGAGCGTTTGAAATCAGTGGTGAACACATTCCCATAAGTCACAGGGGTAGCTTTAATTTGAAATAATCCTAATTTTTTTTAACACATTAATGATTTTTGCAGAATCTTTTTCAATTTTGCATCTGTCATTTCTAATGTGGAAGTGGTAATCTTCCTCAGACTAGTAAGCTAGAGAAATCAAATTTCTTTGAATTTCAGGAACATATCTAGTTTATTCTAATTTTAAAGTCACAGAATCATTCAACTTTAGAACAATGTCAACAATACCAGAAACAGGACAAGACTGGTTATTTCCCATAAGAACATAATCATCACAATACTGAAAATCAGAAAACCACTCTCTGACTAGGCACACAAGATAAGTACAACCAAAGTCCAAAATCCAATCCTTAGAATTCACATCAGTGGTAGTGACATACACAACATCATGATTATTATCATCCTTAGTTTCATTAGATGATCCAGTATCTATCTTAGTCTTGCCTTCCAAATCATTAGCCAATTTGATGCATTCCGTAATATAGTGACCATTTTTATTACAATAATAGCATTTTCTATTCTTGGCCTTATTCTTGGATTTAACTTTCCCAGAATCCTTATTTTTATCCGAATTCTTACCTTTTTTATTATTACTGTTGCTGTGTACATTAGTGTTGCCTTTACCCTTAACCATCATAACATCACCCTGCGAATTATTAAATTCATTTTTCATTTCAAGTTCTTTATTTCTAAGGGGCAGCAATAATAGCATCAACAGTTAAAGTCTCTCTTCCATATTCCAAGGCATATCTAACATCCCTATATTTGTCACTAATAGCATTCAAAAGGGCTACAAATTGTCGACCATTAGATATTGTTTCTTCTCAATTAGCAAGATCTTGAGTAAGCTTATTAAATCTATCAAGATTGGACTCTAGATCTCCAGAAGACTCAAATTTAAAGGCAAAGAACTGTGTAAGAAAGAAACGCTTATTTGGTTTAGTTTTAGTGAAATACAGTTCCTGTAACCTATTGCAAAGTCCAGCAGTGGTAGTGGTTTCCCCCACTTTCCTGATAACTACATCAGAAATATAGAGAAACACAGTACTCCATACCAATTCGTCAAGTACTTGTCTCCTATATACACTGAACTCTACATGCCATTTGCCACCAATGACAGCAGCACACTTTTATTGCAGGAGCAGTGTCCTTACCTTTTGGCACCAGAGACTAAAGTCTCCTTTACCAGTCCAAATATCTGTATCCACTTTAGAGTAGACATAGCAACAGAAGAACACAGAGTCTACAGTCACAGAAAGTCACCAGAGAAAGCAAGAGCTTCAAAACAAAGTAGACACAAAATAGAGAGACAGAATCACAGAAAACCACAGAAATCTAGTAATAATAACAAAATACCGCAGGATAACGAAAGAACTGTAACCCTCTACCTAATTCGTAAACAAGAATATACAAGGGATTTCACCGAAATAAAAGGACACACAAAAGTGCGGATCACCTCCCCTCAGATTCAGGGGTCCTCACATGAGACCTAAGATCAATGAGATATGTGGCAAAACCACCTCCAGATCCAAGAAAAAGAAATCACCAGAAAACATAGTAAAGTCAGATGTTATCGGTAGTCACGATAGGAAGAAAAGAGACTATATGACTCAGATCAGAAGCCTTTGAGCCACTGGTGCTCCAAGAATCTACCAAGAGAGAAGTCTCAATAGATTCGGAACCCAAATGATAGTCTTGGAAGTTAGGGTTTAACCAGTATCCCAAATCAGCGATCCTTCAACCTAACTTATCGCTTTGATACCACTTGCTAGAATCTAAGTAGTATAGATTGCGTAAACAGGAAATAAATCGCGAATAAGAAATCAAAACCTGGATTTTTCGGCCCTAAGGCTTGGGAGAGAAACTTGAATCCTTTTTAGGGGTATTTAAGAAAACTTTATCATTGAGCAATCCCTAAAGGGATTTGCGCTCGGTTCTTCTAAGAAACCACAAAGATTACAACTGGCAAAAAGAAAAGGATTACAGCCACACTCACAAACCTATCAGGCAACTAAGAGAGTAGCCATTATTCCTCACAAAGAAAGAAAATGAAAGATAGAACGAGAAGAAACCCTAGCCCCCAAAACCATGAATAACCATCTGAGTCGTAGGACAGAGAAATACAACCAATATATATGACCCAGCCCAGACAAACGGCCCAGATCCAGCCATGTGTTACAATCATATCCAAAGTGCTACAACTAAAAGAAGCGTGTTCCTAAACTCTCTAAGCAACAATCTTTCAAAGTATAGGTGCTTTCATTATATCCGCTCACGGGGGCTCACATATATATTGCTCATCCAGTTTAGAGGCCGAGTTACTTTGTGGCATTGCATTTGTTATTTCGAGTCTAAAAGACTATACATGTTACTATACAGAAACTTGCGTAAATTTCTTAGTTGTCCACTTAATTTGCGACTAAATCTGTATTAATAATCATTGTCCATTGGCTAATTATGATGTAATAATAATCATGTAATGATTCATGATTTTTCGAGAATTACTATTTAGCCGATAGGTATATATGTATCCAATGTTCATGGCGATATTGGACGGTTAGCGATTTGATAAGATAGGTTTAAAATTCCAGATTAATTTGGATTCAATTTCTGTTTACTGTGGTTGTGATTTTAGAAGCAGCTCAATGTCGCTGAGAAAAAAATGGTAGTGCAATTTAGCAAATATATATCTAGTGGTAGAACCTTTCATATATCCATCCAATCAAAAGAAAAGTCCAATGTGAAGAGAAAAAGGGAGAAGAAGAGAGGAACAAAACCCTAGTCAACTAACAATAGAAAAAAAAGTGGTTTACATGTTTTTTATATACAAGGTAACCTACACAAACTAAAAATTGAAATACTACAAGAATGGTAAATTGGGTAGTATGATAATTGACATAACAGATACAAGCACTATCAACAAACGCATTGGGATATGATCTTTAATAAAAGAATATATGACCAATATATCTATTTCAAAATAAAAATAAAAGAATCATGACATTGACTTTAATTGAATATATGGCAAAGTTCTGGTAATCCAGGAGTACCCTAATACCAATCAACAACTCACATGTAAGATATAAGACTCCATTTTTACAACACAAGTTGGGAATTTTGAACTCATATTTGAGTTTGATTGATTCTCATGTTGAAGAGTTTGATTGATTCTCATGTTGAAGTATGATACTCCAGAAGTGGTACTTTGATCAGGATTCATTTGCAATAACAGAAGGGTGTTTGCCACTAGCTAGCTGATAGACATGATTATACAATCAGAAAGTTGAATGGCATTGATTTATTCAAGCAACTGATCATCATCAAATTCAATCTTGACATCATTTATTGTGATGGTACCGGTCACTGGAACTAACGTCACTAGCACACTCTCCTCATTGCTATGTCCCAAATCATTCAACACTTCACTAATTATGAAACACAGGTTCGTCTTCGCTTTCATGCTGCGGGCATGGGGCAGATTGCTGAAGCTTCCCAGGTACTCGATGTACTCCGGACTTGACTTGTCCACATCATCTTCGTTTATGTACATGTTCAACCTGATGCCCTTAACTGTTAACAATAAAATGTATGTACATGCTTGGATTTTGTCTCCAAATAAATTTTTATCTAAAAAGTAATACCTCATAAATAATGTTGATATTAAGGATAAATCCCACATCAATAGACTATAGAATAAAGGGTAATTTACACCTAACATCTCCAACATTTCAAGTATTTATAGATTACATTCGTAATCTTTAATTTTCCTTTTATGGGTCTTCAACCTTTTAAGAAATCCCCAGTTTAGTCCCTAGTGACGGAAATCGTCAATTTCGTCGGCTAAGTCGGTAGTATTTTTGGTAAAATATAAAAAATAAATATTAATTTAAAAAACAAAAAAGGAAAAATGTCCCGTTCCCCCACAGAGGCTGCTGGAAATGGTAGCCCTCCAGTAGCCAAAAGAGGCCCGGTGCTATCGGAAATGGCAGAAATGGCAACCTTTGGTGAAGAGTCACCCCCTATGCTATCGGAAATGGCAGCACCTCCGGAAATGGCTACTGGAAATGACAGCACGACTCCCTTTTCCTCCCACTTTTGGCAGCCGGAATTGGTAGTCAAGTGCTGCCAAATAGCCTCTTGGAGGGGAGGGGACTCCCCCTCCCTCCATTTTTCCCTTTTTTTAAAAATAAAATATTTATTTTTTATATTTTACCAAAAATACTACCGACTTAGCCGAC
>CAVNYN010274524.1:0-11039 GCA_963692815.1 Nyctanthes arbor-tristis
CTAATTGTACTTTCCAGATTGAGATGAAGAGATCGTGAAAGAATAGACATTGAGAATTCTAGAACCATTTCTCTCTCAGTTTAACTCTGTTTTTAGACACATCAAACTTCCACCCCTAAAAGGACAAAATGGATCATCTTCCACCATCTGTTGCCATTGGTAGAATTATATGATTTCTTATGCTGTCATATCCAGTACCTGTGCTATTACCCTCACCATGGGCAAATGTATATGTTTCTACTGGAAGAAGGGATTCCAATTCTTCTGCATTCTGTTCAGTTTCTGCCCACGAGTGTCTTCGAGATAGTCTCAAACCTTCAAGTTCCATAGCTACTTCCTTCATACTAGGCCTATCATCTCCTCTCATGTGCAAACACCCTTTGGCTAGCATAGCAACTGATATCAAATGTTCAGCGTCACCTTCGCATGTAATATTTTCATCAAGAATTTGGAATAAGCGGCCTTGCTTCAATGTAGAAAGAAAATAGCTGGATAAATTTCTCTCCTTCTCTGGCCTGTCATAGCTCAATGCCTTTTTTCCTGTTAGTAGCTCCACAAGGACCACTCCAAAGCTATATACATCACTTTTCTCAGTCAGTTGGTTTGTTTGCATATATTCGGGATCTAAGTATCCAAATGTCCCTTGGACCATAGTAGATATTTGGGTTTGATCCAGAGGAACCAATCTTGATGCTCCAAAATCGGACACTTTAGCTGTGTAATTGACATCTAGAAGAATATTTGCTGATTTGACATCCCTGTGTATGATTGGAGGAGAAGCTGCAGAGTGTAAATATGCAAGCACTCCAGCAGCTTCTGCAGCTACTCTTAAGCGATTGTCCCAAGAAAGAGCACTTGCCTTTGTTCTATCGTTTAAGTGTTCAAAAAGGGTACCATTGTTGATGAATTCATAAACTAGCATAGGAGCTTGGGTTTCTAAACAACAACCAAGCAGCCTGACAACGTTCTTGTGGTTGATTTGGGTAAGAACAATCACCTCATTGATAAACTGCTCAACTTGGTTTGGGTCAACTTGTTTGGATTTTTTTATGGCAACCACTCTATTGTCTGATAAAAAGCCTTTGTATACAGTGCCGAACCCTCCTTGACCAATAATCCCACTTTCATGAAAGTTGTTTGTTGCCTTGTTTAGCTCAGTGGAAGTGAATATTTTGACTGTATCTGGTGACTTATCTCGTCTGGCAAGTTGTTCTTGCAACAATGAACCACCATTTTGAAGAAAGAACTTTCTTTTCATCCTGATCAACTTTCTTCTATCAAGTTCCAAGTATAACCAAAAAGCAGCTACCAAAAGAACACTGACTCCTGTAGTAGTTCCTGTTGTAAGGGGACAATAGAAGGTGTTAATTAATTTAATTCCTAATTATTTCTCACTAATTAATATTTGCTTGGATTAAAAAAAAAAATGAGTGAGCTATGCATAAACTGAAAGGTGTAACCTGCAACAAGTTTTAGCACAAGTGATTGACCACGAATGCAACCACGTCCATCTCTTTCGGCGTCTCCATGGTAACCTTTCGGGCAAACACACTTAAATTCCCCGTCTGTGTTTTGACAACGGTCTGCTTCGCAGTTATTGAGTTCCGAGTCTTCACATTCATCAACATCTGAGGACAAATATGGAAATTATGAAATAATATGATTGAGGAGATGTTTGGACTGTAACATGATGATATATATTAGTGATAAGTCAGTTATGCATTCATCCCAATTCAGTTTGCGGTTTGAAAATTAATAATAAGCATATATATATATATATATATATATATATATGTACCTTTACAGCCATCAGATAAGTATGGATTTCCTCGATAACCTTTCTGGCAAGAACAGCGGTACCCATAACCATTATTATTTGTTTCACACGTTGAATTTTTGCTTATACACACATAACTGGATATGTTTTTCATTGCCTCGTCACACGTTCCTTGGCCAATTGACCAATCAACCACAATAGGAAGCTTATCTACATTCAACAGGGTGGAAAGATTATCAGGAGAAAACCTGAAAGCAGCTTCCTCGACGACAAAAGCATAGCTGCAGTTATTGAAGGCCCAAGCGTTTGTGCGATATTGAGGCCTTCTCAATGACACATTAGCGCTCCGCACATGTTTCGGAATGGAAACCTGGCAGCAGCCAATGCCAGAACACGAGCCCTCTTCCATATCTTGCTTGGTTTGGCATGAGGAAGTGCAGCCTGTCCGGTAATAATATTCTTTCTTCGTAAATCTGTAACCGGCCACAATAGCATTAGTATCACAACCAATGACGGTGAACTTATTGGCGGTGTGATTGAGAGTGAGCCCTATACGCAGTCGCAACCACGGATCGTTGTAAAGCACTCTGGTTCCGTTCTGAGCATAACAGGCTCTTCCAATGTATTGTAAGATGCTCAACTGGCCGTCGAGGGATATTCCTGTGACAGATATATTTGTAGTATCTAAGAACAATTTGGGAGGATTGTAGGTGTCATTACAAGTGACTAAGAATGAAGCGTTATAGTAACAGCCTTCTTTAGTGCCAAAAGGGAAGGGAATATCTATATCTCCACAACGAGGGATGCAGTTGGTCTTTGCTTTTGGGAAATTTACATGATCAATACCATCTGCAGAAGAAGATGATGAGACAAAAATTATTACAAGGCTAAGTGCCAGAATGAGTTGGGGGGTTTGCAGCAAATTATGCAATCTCATGGCCATGGTATGGGGACTCAGATATTTGTTGTTATTATAGACTGACTCTAGTTACACAAGTACATAGAATTGAGACTAGTTCATTATATAAACAACTGTATCATCGATAATTCTTCTCTGTGGAAATTAATTAATATATATATATATATATATATATCCTAGAGGTAAGGAAAAGTCCACCCGCCAGAAAAATCAGAAACCCGTGTTGAACATTCAATTAGTTAGACTAGTTCTTTTTACACGTTTTAGGTCCCAAATATATGATCAACTTTTCTCCTTTGAGTTACTCTAAATATATAGTTGTATTTCTATATTCAAAAGTCTAATTTATATTATTCTAATATCCCTTATATATATATATATCTACAAATATATAAACGAGCCAATGGGTTCTCTACTATTCACAAGGCCTATTTTCTTGCTCCTTTACCTGACAAAATCCATACTCCTCTTTCACTCTACACCATACCTATCCTTCACTCTACGTCTTCTCCTTCTCCCTCGAAGTTTCATTCATGGTATTCACCATAAGCTCACTCTTTTACTTCATTGTTCTTGGGTTATTATATTTTGATTCATTTTCTATCCAATTTGAAGTCATTTTCCTCTTTTCTTTTTGTTTTTATTGGTTTGTGACTCGTTTGTTTGTTTATGCTTTAATGAATTTCCACTTATTTTCATTCTTTTGATAATAATGATATTTTTTTGAAATCAAAAAATATGTAATATTGATGTCAAATTAAAGATCCCAACTTATACATTAATACGAGTTAACAAATGAGAGCAAATGATAAGCAAATTGTTCGTAAGACTGTCATAAAGATGTAAAAGTTTCCTTTTATTCTTTTTAATTTTTCTCAACATTCCAATACTTTTAAATTACACATATATAAAAGAGCCAGTGGTTCTCTACTATTCACAAATTGGTCGGCTATTTCATTTATTTATTTTTTTCGCTTTCTTGACTTTTTTCTTTTTATATTCACATGACCCACCCACCACCAACATTCCCGCGCCTGTTTTCTTGCTCCTTTATCTGAAAAAATCCATATTCCTCTTTCACCCTACATCATACGTCTCTTTCACTCTGTGTCTTCTCCTTCTCCCTCGAAGTTTCATTCATAGGAAATACACCATAAGCTCACTCTTTTACTTCGTCGTTCTTGGGTTATTAGATCTTGATTCACTTTCTATCAAATTTGTAGTCATTTTCCCCTTTTTTTGGTTTGATTTGTGGCTTGTTTGTTTGTTTATGCTTTAAGGAATTTCCACATATTTTCATTCTTTTAATAATAATGATTTATTTTTAAATCGAAAAATATGCAATATTGATGCCAAACTAAAGATCACAACTCATACTTTAATATGAGTTAACAAATGGAAGCAAATGATAAACATATCTTTCGTAAAACTGTCTTAAAGATGTAAAAGTTTTGCTTTGTTCTGTTTAATTTTTCTCAACATCCCAATACTTTTAAATTAGTTCATTTGAGTCTAATTGTAATATCTATATAACAATCAGTATAAGAAACTTTTAATGTTAAATTAACAGTTAGATCTTTATGGAACCAATGTAGCACAATGTGGTGGGAACATGTGTCAGTAGAGGGAAATATGATAATATTTTATTTGGCCATGTTATGGATTAATTAACTATTGATCGGTTTTAGATCATTTTAAAAAAGGAGTTATGGTATATGATTTATTATAATTTTTAGTTTGAGTTCATTATTTTGTATAATCTCTGCATTATTAAAAAAGTCACTCTCTTCACTTCAAAAAAAAAACAGCCAATCTATTTTCACTATTCATATTTTTGTCATTTTCCTCTCTTTTTTTTTGGTGGCTTTTTGTTTTGTTTCGTGCTTAAGTTTTCACTTATTTTTATTTTTTTTATAATTACAGTATTATTTTGAAGTTGAAAAATATACAATATAGGTGTCAAATTAAAGATTCAACCTCTATTTTAATAGGAATTAACAACTGAGATAAAATTATAAACACATTGCTCGTAAAATTGTCACAAATATTTAATAAAATTTTTCTTTATACTTTTTCTAAAGATCTCAATATTTTTGAATTAGTTCATTATAGCCTAAAAGTAATATTTATAGGAATTTTGATGTAGAACCAACGATATGTTACTTATGAGACTAATTTTATGACGTGGCAGAATGAATGTGATTTAATACTTGATCTAACGTGAAAAATTTCAATTCAATTTCATTCTCCTATCAAACTGGAATATAATAAATATTAAATTTTAGAACTTTCCCTTGTCTACTTACTTGTTGAGTGACTTAGTGTGTGTATATTTATTTTTTTGTCATTACAATTTCAAAACAATGGTTGGATATTTTATGGGCAAAAAAATCACGTTTGTGCACACCAAGTCACCCAACAAGTAAACAAGCAAGGGAAAGAAGCATTTTTCTAAATTTGATAAGTGAATTCAATTAAATTAGATGAAGTGCTATTACATTTTAGCATTTTAATAATTAATTCACAGTATTTATTTAAATATGAGTTCAACTAAGTTCTATTATCTCTGTACCAAAAAATAGTTATATTCCTTTTGTCACATAGATTAAAACAAATTCATTTAATTGTATTGGAAAAGTAAGTATTAACATCATTCTCCATTAAATCATTTCATTTATTAATTATTCCACTTTAATAATTCTATTTTTTTATAACTATACATATTAAATAGGGGTATATAAGAGACTAATATTTCAAATATTTTTTAAAAAGGAAACTGGACCCTTTTTTTAGGACGGATGTAGTATTAATTAAACAATAAGCAATAAGTTCAATTAAGTTCTATTAAAATTAAAAAAAAAATCTACATATAGCACAAAATATAGAGAACTTGATGCTTAATTAAAACCAAAGAACTCGACATTACATTTATGTGTTAGTTTTGAGTTTCTCATGACAAAAGTATTTACCCGTCAACTTAATATCAATATGTTCTCAATGATCTCTCACCACATAAGCGTCTGACAAAATAATCTGGCGGGAGATCATGACTATCAATTCTATTATTTAGTTAATATTTATTCATTACGTACTATCACTAATATTTACAAAATTATAACAAAAAACACTTGCAAAGCACGTGACACAAACTAGTGTGTGCGCGTGTGTATAAAAGGGGAATATAGGTGACGGGAAGGAATTAGAGCATTCACATTGGTATTGTTAAATAGAATTGTTAGAGACCTCTCATCCCGTGTGGCGTATATACATACACGCGATATGCATTTAGCGTACATGAAATACCTGTGGTGTGTATCTATATAATGTCATACGTGTGGAAAGTTTTTGAAAAATTTCCTACAGATTTGTACTTTTAGTTATATAGCAAAATTAATACTACATTTGGTAGTGTTAGTGGTATTATTATTAAATGAATCTTTGTCGGTTTATTGTTAAAATTAACAACAATCTTAACATTGTTTGATGTCTTTGAAATTTATTTTATTTATTTAATTAATTTTGGCCAATAACTTTTGACAATAATGTGGTCCATTTAGACTCGAATAAAATTTGAGTAGATTCTAGTAATTTTATTCAGGGTTACTTACATCTAACGTCCCCAACCTTCAACTTTTATCGATTACGTCTATAACTTTTAATTTTCCATTTTAGTATCTCTAACCTTTTAAAAGTGTTACACTTAAAGTCCATGTGACGGAAACCGTATATTTCTACCTTTAAAGTTGAGGGTATTTTAATAAAATATAAAAAAATTAATATTTTAATAGTAAAAAAATGAGAATGGGGGAGACCCGCCAAGGCTGCCGGAAATGGCAGCACTTTGCTACATTTCCGGCGGCCAAAAAGAGGGGAGACTACCCCCTTATGGCGGCTAAAAGGGATGGAGTCTCCCCTTGCAGCCAGAAGTGACAGTACTTTGCTACCATTTCTGGCAGCAGCCAAACAGTACAAGGGGAGACTCCCTTCCCCAAACAGCAAGGGGGAGACTCCATTTTTGGCAGACCTCTCCTATTTTTTAATTATTTTTTAAACATTAAAATATCATTTTTTTTGTATTTCACCAAAATACCTTCAACTTTACGGGTAGAAATAGACAGTTTTCATCGCAGGGACGTTAAGTGTAATCCTTTTAAAAGGTTGGGGATGCAAAAACGGAAACCTAAATGTTAGGGACGTAATCAATAAAAAGTTGAAAAGTTAGGGACATTAGGTATAATTAACCATTTTATTTAACACATTATGACACTTTAATAATTGTTAAATTTAACTAGTATATGACATTTAACAACTTATAAAATGCACTTTACCATCTGGCATTCTTGGGCATTTGAGGCTGTTGTCTTGCCGGCATTCTTTGATGGTGGTCGTTGGGCTCCTCCAGCGATTGCTCCGACCGGTTGAAGTAGAGGGAGGGTTTATGTTTAACTTCGTAGGTGTGGGGAGGTTTTTAGGGACGGGGACACGATATGAATCACGAAGAGCGGGGCCGGTTTTAGGTTATTGGTTTAATTGAATGGGTTTAGAATTTTTCCAATTCAGCGCCACGTAAGTAAATTTGGCTCCTAGGATGAACCAGATATGTTTCAATAGAAAGAGGGCACTTATAACTATTATCAAAGTAGTCTTAACCAGAGATCGATTTTTTTTAATTGTCATGGGTCCCGAACCTTTCAATAAGGTTTTTAATCTCATAAAATTGACAATGATACCCCTTACTATTTTTTCTTTAATAACCCTTAATTTCTTACTAAAAGCAAAATGAATTAAAAATAAAAAAGGAAAAATGAAAACAATTTCTTTCCACTCTATTTAGGTAGTTATCCACCCACACCAAATTCAGTCGTAACAAATTCCAGTAATTATTTTCAACAGCAAAAAAAGAGACCTTACATTTTACTGTTTGCTACTCCTATTGCTGTAAAAAAAAAAGGGCATGAAAAAGGAAGGTTCCCCCTCCCAAAAGAAAAAAAAGAAAAAAGAAAAATACTGCTAGCATTTGTCATTTCCAATCAAGTTAAGGATGTGAGTAGCTATTTAGGTAGGTGGGAAAAATTATTTTCCTTTTTATTTTTATTAGTTTTACTATTTTTCAGATTTTTTTTTGTATAAAGTAAGGGCAAACTGTAATAAGAGACCTTATGAGTGAATTTATGAAAGGTTAAAGACTTATGATATTGAAAACAAAAGTTAGAGACTCAACTCATAGAAAGTGTAAAGGTTGGGGACCATATGTGAAATTAACCCAAATTAGAAAACAAGTTCATTCTGGGAAAATACAGCACTTCCCCTACCTATTTAAGGAGCGATGATATTTTTTTAAATTGGAGACCGATCTCTAGTTTAGTTAGTATTACTATATTGGAGAATGAATAAATAACTATATTGGAGAATGAATAAATAAGCATAAATACATATGTCTTCATTTATATATTCAATGACCAATAGATAAATACCATTATTCATTTAAGAGTGAAAAATTTCTTTTGTGCTTTAAGAGTAAATAAATCTGTAAGTGTGAAATAAAGAATCAAGTTCAAGTTCTGAACCGAATTTCACGGCATTACAGCGTAACTTTTGAAAATGAAAACATTTGTCTATTCTTCAAAAACATAAAAAAGTCATTTCTTCACTTACATTTCTCCGTAATTGAAAAGTAAACACCAGTCAGACTTACATTTCTCCGTAATTGAAAATTAAACGCCAGTCTTAAGTCTGTTATCGTGTTTGATGTATTGTGCCCTATTTTATGTCATATTTCCTTGGTCGGTGTTGTCTCTATTTTTACTTTACATAAAAAAGTAAAGGCATGTCTTAAGTCTGTTATCGTGTTTGATGTATTGTGTTATGTTTTATATCTTGTTTCCCTGGTCGGTAATGTCTCTGTTTTCCCGTAGGGAGGTTTGGCTTGATGTCCTCCTCCCTTGTACTCAGTTTTACTTTCTAATAAATAGGTAGGGGGACCAACCCCCCATCCACAAAAAAAAAAAAAACAAACAAAAGGAGCATAGGTAGACTAATAACTTGCTTGGTGCTTTTCATTAATTAAAAAAAAAATTACATTTTTGTTATTTTCAAGTTCATGGCCTTCTCGATAGCTACCTGGATGGATGTTACCTCAAAACTCCCGAACTAGACTTTTGCTAGTCAAGATAAGATGTTAACTGACTAGCTGCCAATGACTTGCAAAGTTATATCAATCACATCTTTTTGTTTAATTTGCAAAATATTTATACTAGGGGTGGGATGTAAACGGTTTGGTTTGGGGGATATATTTTGATCAAATTCCAAACTAAATTATTTAAAGCGGTTTGAAATCTTTTCAATTCAAAACAAACCATTTGATTTTGTAAACTAAACCGTATTTTTGCAGTTTGGTACGATTTCAAGCCGCAGTTTGCCAAACATAATGAGATTAGTACGTTCTAACCATGTTAAAACATAAGTATCGCTTGAAATTTCGAGTTAAAAAATATATAAACACTAGTTGCATATAAATCAAGGCAACATATTAGTGCCATTGCCAAATAATTTCACTTTTAATCATGAAAATAGAATAATGTTGGCAATTATTTCTGTAAGAGGATATTCACAGAAAAAAAGAAAAAAAAAATGAAGTTTCGATACCATTATTACAAGAAAAAATGGGATAGTGCATTAGAACTAAATTTGTGACCTCTTAAATAACACATTTGCTCAACTCGTTAATTAACGGGCTAGATTAGATATCTAGCACATCAATTATTACATACTATACGTACGATTGTCCGCTAAATTTAATAAATAAATAAATAAAATACTACTATAGGATTGCTAAAAGGAAAGTATACTTCAAAGACATTAGTTTCAACTAAAAACGTGACTTCGAATTTATAGGATTTGACATATCAGTTTCCCAACTTACCATATAGTTTTACGCGGTGGCGGCGGTGCTTTTGTTATTCTGCATTTGAGAATCGGTCCGGCTATTAAAGTTAGGGTTGAACATTTAATTTTTGACGCTATCAAAATACTAATGAAGATTTGAACCCTTCTTGTCATCACACGATATTAGGTTAGCATAATTTTTCCCAAGCCCCGGGGCAAATTGCAAATAATATGGGGCATTTATAACATTTTGGACATATGGGGCAATGATGATACGTGGAACTATCCATTGGAAACCAATAAAAGTATGAAAAATAAAATATAAAAGTTACAATAACTTCTAAGTTTCAAATTTTTTTTTGTTAGATCACTAATATTAATTCTAAATTCTTTTGAAGTTTTAGTGCACTCAATAGCCTGGAAATAATGAGTGCGGCTATTGTGTTATGAGAAACACGTACGAGATAGTCACACTCTGTGCTGGTAATTCAGAAACGCTAGATAATGTATAAATATTTGCTGAAAAATAGGATTTGTCTAATCATGCATATATATTTTATTAACTAAGTAATTAGTATTTCTTTTTATTTGTTGTAGGCATTTAAAGTTGGATTTAGTAGTCAAGCCAATATTGATGAGAATCGAAAATCAATGGGCCGCATACTCTATCGACAATTGTATGTAGTTTTTTTTTTTTTTTTAAATATGCATGGTTTAGTGTTACTTAGCTTTTTTTATGCAAACATTTATACATGCATGTAAATTCTAATGGTTAATTAGAGTTATTTATGGTTAGTTTATAACAGTCTTTCTATAGTAACAGATCTGGTTTCAAAGTTTGGATCCAAATCTGTTCATGCGGCCACATAGACGGATACATACGGCCGTACAGAATGACTTGTGCGGCCGCACCAGGCCGCATCGCCGTGTGGTGGTAGTGCGGCCACACAGTGAGGTTGTGCGGGCGCACATATGTGCGGCCGCATAGACTGATTTGTGCTCCCGCATTGTGTTGGAATTTTTTAGATGTGCCTGTGCACAGCCAAATGTGCACTCGCACGCTCCCTTAAGAACCTTCCATGCAGCTTGTGCGGCCGCATGGATGGATGAACAGATCTGGTTCGAAAGTTGAAACCAGATCTGTTACTATAGAAAATGCATAGTTTATAATAGTTTAGAGTAATTTATACATTATTATTAATGTTTGGAGTAATAATTGGTGTAGTTATTAATTATAATTTGGCATTGATTTATATTACGTTAGTCATGATGGTTTAAAATATATGTAAATTGCTCGTTGTGGTGCTGTATGAGTTTGTTGTGAATTGTGCATTTGTTGTTTTCTTTTGCAGTGTCACCAACAATAGCTATTGTTGGTGGCAATACAAAAGAAAACTGAACAATACGCGTTGGCCGTCAGTTGTGGCAGAGAAACCGACTCCTATGATTCAACTTTAG
>CAVNYN010274527.1:0-32689 GCA_963692815.1 Nyctanthes arbor-tristis
ACCCCCCCCCCCCCCCCCCAAACCAAAAAAAAAAAAAAAATCAAACCAAAAGAAAAAGGAAATATAAATTCCTCCTTGATGTAGTGAATCTGAATGCTGTTATTGAATAAAATTTCATCATTCAAAAAACAACGTTTTCCTTACTGGTCTATACAAAAATTTGATCTAACATTCTTTAGCTACTATGAAAAAGCATTCACTAATTTATTTTAAGGAGCTGCTTGCGGTAATTTTTTTGGATCCTTGCATCACGCATGAAGTGTCAGTTCGCCTAAAAAATCTTAGACCATGTTTGGCTGCGACAGATGGAAGTGTCAAGTGGGAGTAGAACCAAACATTTTGTTGACTTGATCCTCGAAAAATGAAAATCAATTCTCATATGGTCCTTTTATTCGAGCAGAGTTGGCACAAAAGATATAGGCCGTACCAATGTACAGTAAACTGTAGAATAATTTAGAACTCAAAACCGAAGTTCAAGCAAGCATAATTTAGATAATAATCAATTTATACCAGCGACAGTCGAAGATATGACAAGCACCCAAACAGTGCCAATGGGCAATGGCACCATCGAAAAGGGCACTTCCGGAGACCGACTCTGCGTCACGCAACCCATCGCCGTACCCATGAGCCGTGACAAAATAACTCATAACAATCCAACATCTCAGATGCCTACCATTGGTCAGAAATCAAAAGCGTTCATGCGTAACAAGAAAATATTTGTTGTTTCAATTCTATGAAAGTATCATACCCCAAATCAACATCAGTCAACACAAGTAATTAGCAATCCTGCCATGATAGATATGGAATGAGTTCGAGTTTGATCAACACAAGTTATAAGCAATCCTACTAAGATAGATACGGAATGAGTTTTGATCAGTTAAATGTATTAAATCTAGAGGATACATCCACAGAAAAAAGAGAGGGAAGAAAAAAGGTACCTTAATTGTCACAAGAATTTGGTCTTCTCGTATAACTTAATTGATCAAAAAATTGCAAAAGTTGCACGTTGTCCCACAGCAGACAACTCCATTTTGTTGGGACTCACCAAACGTGGACCTGTCTATTTACACAAGGTATCCAATGTTGCTTCAACACATTGATGCACTATTTAATCAAAGTATCTTTCACTGCTCATTTCGGGGGGAAAAACTATACATTATATTATAAAATTTGTCAGCCAAACCCAAGAAATGTAACTGTGATACACAAAGGCAAACAAGCTGCACTATCTAGTACTTCCGGAGCAGAAAGCATGTTTTGCACATTCACTTTGAAAGTGATAAATCACACATGACACTCAAGACAAAAGGCAAACATCTATGCAAACAATGTACGGTACCATCTGGAAGCTCTCGAAGCCACTTTACTACTTCAATACACTGTCCCAAAAATAAAATAATAAATAGATAAAAATAAGTTCATACTTGAGCATCAAAGTGATGAAGGCAGGTTGTATATATCCGGGACAGCAATTTAGGAAGTGTTTTATTTTGTTTTTGGTATTTTCTGTTTATCCATCTAGAGGGAGGGGAAATATTATAGTAAGGAAATTAGGAAAACCCATTTAAATTTCTGCTCTCGAATGACACATTTTGAAATGTATTAAACTTCTACAAGTTTTTTTAAACATTTGCCAGTGAGCAACAGCCTTTTTCCCTTCCCATCACCCTTTATATCCTCTTCCTGTCTTCTTCTGGTTTGGCATCTTCTCCTACTTGAAAGATTGATCGCATTTTCATTTTGACTTTTATATTCGATACTTGACAGATACTTCATATTTTATATGATCTGTACCACAGCAAAAACATAACTTTAACCTTCAAAATAACTCTATAAAAATAGCATCTGAGAAACCATTTAGATTTTAGAGATATTTAATGAATGAAAATTAACAAAATGCAAAATTCATGGTTTAAGAATTCAACAATATAAAGTGGTCGAGCAGATGATAGAGTGCATATTGTTTTCTTGTCAGTTATAGATAACTGTCTTAGATCGGAAGAGCGTCGTGTAGCTTACGTACTACCAAAGTGGGTACTAAGGTCACAAATACTAAAAAGAGGTTGAAAGAAGATTTTAATTTATTCTAAAAGTGTCAACTAAACTAGAACCAAAATAAGAACTTGTATAAATAGGCAGCAATCCCAAGAATAACGCATAGCAAAATAATGTATATACAGAAATTTCGACTAGATCAAAGCCAGTAAAAAACCAAAACTCCATCAAAGATAGTGACTTAAAATGTGCACTTGCAGCGAGCACCAACACGTAAAAAATAATAAATAATAAAATAAAAAGTGTTGCAGCTCTGGTGACCTGGTTAACAGTGTCCTTAAGTCTAACATTGGTATTTTTAAGGTCAGATGTTGCCTTGTCCACCTGTACGTGAAACAAACAGACACATTAGGCTTAGAATTCTTTCATAGAGTACCATTACTGTGCTGCAATAGAGACAGTTAGAAAAGCCCATTGTGGTGCACTTTGCAGAATGCACAACCTTTTTGGTCACCTCAAAATGTTACGCAAACATGTCTGCTACGTAAAAACCTTCTAGGAATGGTCTCGGATCACAACAAGCAATTAAGATAATGGTTTTCTTTTTTAACTTTGATTATTCTTCGTAAAAATGATCACCTGATTATGATCCAATTACTAAGCATGTATTATCTTCAAAATAACAAGGTAGATGAACTTATATCCACTGGAATGACAAGTACCAGTAATTGTTGTAGATCTAAAAATGTCCAACAAGATATGAGGGGACCAATTACAAAATGAACAATGCTAAAAACTCACAGAATATTTGTACAAAACATATTTGGCAAGGCCTTGTTTTCTCACACATCACATCACTTTCAACGCAATGGCAATCACATGTGACAACATGCATCGTTTGAAACTTTGTGCAAGTTTTTTGTGTAAACTGTGAAAGTAGGTTATTCTTACAAAATCAGACATTGCCCACCATTAACGTAATAGCAGCCTTCTTGCAATATCAAAATAACAAGATTGGAGAACTTTCTAACCTTGGTGTCAATCTCATCCATCAGAGGAACTGCCTATCCAATTCCTGCATCCGATGCACAACAGATTTTTACTATCAAAAAGCTAGGGTGCAAAAACCAGACAAAAAATAAAGAGCACATCACCTCATTCATATCATGGGCCATTTTTTTAAAGTATCTAAACTATCTGCTATCACATCTAAGCCTTGATCCTGTATAAAGACGACAGCAAATGCAAAATAAATACCGGAGTACAGATGGAAGACTTTGGAGGCAATTGCTATCTTTGAAATCTTTGTGACAACAAGCCTACTAAAAGCTATTTCAGAAAAGCACAGGCCTGTTTCGTTTCCCGCATTTCATACTCTTGCCTGAACTGACTTGACTCTTCAGTTTGCTGAAAATATTCATCTTCAAACCGTTCATCTAGAGTTCAATTTTATATTACAAAATTTAATAATTACCAAAAGATGGAGGTTGCTAGAAACAGATTTGGATGTAAAGTAGATCAAATAAAATGACATGAATCAAATCTGATTTCTTTATGAGGAGCCGAAGTTCCCCACCCTCCTGATGGTTTGGGTACAGCTGCACCACCATCTGGTATGGCTTGAATTCTATCAGGCAATGCAAGGACTAAATCATTACAAGCAGTGAGTTCTTCAGTTGAAAGTCCCTTAACCTGCACTTCAGCAGTTGGTTACATTGTTCAGGCTCATCTCATGCTTGTGTGCCTCGGATGAGAATACAGAGGAAAAGCAGCAGAAATAACAAACGTGGAAAGAGAAGCCAACAATAAGATGACAGTGAAACAGGGAGGACTTCTATCACTACCCAGAGTACAAGTCCAAGAATTTCAGAGCTAAATCGAATGTTGCTGAGGCAACACTCAGAGCATGCAGTCTATGGATTGCTCTCCTCTCTGTGGGCGCGCGCGCGTGTGTGTGTGTGTGTGAGAGAGAGAGAGAGAGAGAGAGAGAGAGAGAGGAAAAATGTGGACCCCCTGTTTTCTTTTATTGATTCTCACTTTTCCATATCTTCTCAGATCTTTTCTAAAATCACACATCCTACTTCACATTCTTCACTATTTCTTGTATCAATCTCAATCATCTCACTGTTTGAAATTGTCTTAATCTCTCTCTTCTTCCCCACTTCTCCAGCTCCTTCCTTTTTTTTTTTTTTTTTTTTTTCAAATTCCACTTTTCTCTTTCTTTTCCTTCAATTGAAATAATCTCTCTCTATCCATACCTCTCCCCCACATCATCCCGCAAATCCATGGGATGCATTGCAGGTGCTCTAGATTTACTCGTACATGTTTTTGGAGTAAGTTATTGAAGCTATTACCCCTGCTAAATCAAAAACTTGCCTGATTTCCTAAAGGAAAACTTAACAGCAGTGCAGCACATTTTGTCATTATTAATGTTCCATTTCCATGATTTATTTATAAACATATCCCATTACATTATCAAGCGCACATGATTGAAAAAATTAACTGATGTTATGTGTTTACAGCAAAAAATAAGCATTACATTCCATATGTACTTATAGATGTGCAATTCTCTTCATCTTTAATACTACTGGACGTACATATTCAACGGAAGTAGACGACATTATGAAAATTTTGTGCCCAAAGGAAACAAGGTCCTTAAAAAATTAAGCCACATATTGTATTAATTCCTTCAAATTGCAGCTTAAGTATGTGGTGGATGAAGGCTAGAAAGCTTTTATAAATATGGATCACCCCACCCACCCACCCCCTTCCCCAAAAATAAAATAAAATAAAAAATATTATCGATGTTTAAACTTATAGATCCAAAGGGGTTAGGAACAAATTGTAATCGAGTGTAAAAGCCATAAGGTTAGGATAAATCGAAAATTTTTATTTAATTCCAAGGATCATATACTACACAAAATGGTCAAGGCTGCATCATAATTTAAAGTAAAATATCTAAAGATTAATGCTCATTTGTTCCCAAACTTCCTCTGTAATTGGGTACAGCTTTATCAAGCTGATCGAATGAATTTAACCCCAAACTTCATTCATTCAACTTTGTGCCCCTATCTCCAGCTCGTCAATGCACTAAGACATCAGATACTTAAGATTTATAATCTGGAAACAAGGAACGAATCTCTTTCCATATGTTTTCTTCATGCAATATGGTCTACGATTCTAGCACGAGGCACTAAGATTGTTCCCATGTCAATAGTGGACAAAACAATTTTTTTTCAATATAAATTATCAAGACTGCCTCCATATTGGAAGTTTGGAATCCTAAGGTATTCTTTGCAGATGGACTAAAAAGGCTGTGCCTCAATCAATATGTGTATGCTATACTATCAGATGAAGGGGAAAAAGAAGCCTCAAATCCCAAATATGCCAAACCATGCAATGATGCAAGTGTGGGTAAATTAAATAGATAATGATTGAATGCCCAACAAATTGCTTCTGTTAAGACTCCTTGGCCTTATTTCAGGTTTGTCATTCCTAATTAACACACAGTTTAATTCAACATTCATAAATTAAATAGACAGAGGAGAACTGAAGCCCCCAGAAATCAGTTAAATGTCATTGCAAACACTAAACATGACAAGTCTAAGATGGTGATAAACAAATTAAACAAAAAGGAAAATCAAAACTAGCAGTTGAATTCAATGTAACAAAACAAGTTGCATCAAAAACTTCTGACGAACAAAACCACTCAGGGATCGAAGTAAATCACACTGTATCTAAACCTTCTTGACAACAAGTCTCTGCAATTTGGGGACCTCATCCAGCAACCGTGCCTTGGTTCTTCGAATTTCAGCATTGATCGCCACAGCGGAGGCCCTACTCTTCTCCTGTGAAGGATTCTCCGTTTTCTGCCAAAATGAACAAACACAATAATCAGAATTCAGCGGTATTTTCCAAAATAAAAGTGAAAATTTAGGGACCTGCAGAGCTGCCTTGATGTCGGACTCCACGGTGGCGTATAGGCCGGCGAAGGCATCATCCCCGACAACTTCGGAATCCTTTTGCTTTTCGACGTCGTATTTCTCAAACTTCTTGCAGATCGCATCCACCAGAGTCAAAATGTGGATTACAGTCATTTTTCCTTTTCTTCTATGGATCAATTGCAGCTCCTTAACGAGCTCGGTATTCAAAATTGAAAACGGCCGGACTACTCTGTATGGCGGTTATGTTTTCCCATCACCCTTTATATCCTCTTCCTGTCTTCTTCTTGTTTGGCATCTTCTCCTACTTGAAAGATTGATCGCATTTTCATTTTGACTTTTATATTCGATACTTGACAAATACTTCATATTTTATATGATCTGTACCACAGCAAAAACATAAGTTTAACCTTCAAAATAACTCTATAAAAATAGCATCTGAGAAACCATTTAGATTTTAGAGATATTTAATGAATCAAAATTAAACAAAATGCAAAATTCATGGTTTAAGGATTCAACAATATCGGAAGAGCGGTCGAGCAGATGGTAGGGTGCATATTGTTTTCTTGTTAGTTATATCTTTCATGTAGAGCAGCAGGCAGCTTACGTACTACCAAAGTGGGTACTAAGGTCACAAATACTAAAAAGAGGTTGAAAGAACATTTTAATTTATTCTAAAAGTTGTCAACTAAACTAGAACCAAAATAAGAACTTGTATAAATAGGCAGCAATCCCAAGAATAAAGCATAGCAAAATAATGTCAATACAGAAATTTCGACTAGATCAAAGCCAGTAAAAAATCAAAACTCCATCAAAGATCAAAGTAACACTTTAGTTAGTGTAGTCGAATTGAGCTTATGTCTGAGTAGAGTGTATAGAATTCCTAAAGCGTCCTGGATCTCACCTATAAATATGATTGTTGGCGTGTCATGAGGAGGGGATTTTTTCTTTGCCTAAAATATAGAATCTAGAGAGAGAATTATTGCATTGCACTCCTTTGTTCCCGAATTCGTCTCCTGATAAAACTTCTCACATTTACACATTCACGTCAGATCTCACCCCGATAAGAAATTCTGATCCTACCTCACCACCTCATCATTCTTTTATTGCTGACTTGGGTCCACGTCAAAACCCATCGTCAACAATTTGTTTTAGAAAAAAATAGATTTTTCAATCCAATACACTAGAAAATAAATATATCTAAACAATATATAACTATGCTTCATTTTTTCTTGACGGATATAACAAGGCTTCTAGGATGTTTACTAGAGGGTAAATTTCACATATCATCCCCAAACTTTGCAATTAGGATCGCCTGGGTCTCTAACCCTTTTTTTATCGCGCTGAGTCTTCAACTTTTTATAAATGTACACAAAAGGTCCCTCATAACAGAATCGGTCCAAATTTCTGTTAACTCATTGGCCAAATTACCTCAATACCCTTACCCGTTAAATTTTAAAAAACCAAATTCCCTCCTAACAGAATCGGTCCAAATTTCCGTTAACTCATTGGCCAAATTACCTCAATATCCTTACCCTTTAAATTTTAAAAAAACCCGATTATGTTAGTAGGGACATTTTGTATGCATTTATGAAAAGTTGAGGACCCAGAGCACTAAAAAAATTAGAGACCTAAGTAATTCTTAATGTAAAGATTGAAGACGATATCTGAAATTTACCTACTAAAATAATTAAAATAAATCTCGTCCGATTGTGCCTGCCCAACGGTATGTAAACATACACGGCCCCATTCCCACAGTATGCTCCCTCACTGGGTCTCTCTCTCTCTCTCTCTCTCTCTCTCTCTCTCTGTTTAATATTTGTTAATTATCTGCCAGAAATAAAAAAGAAATGTGGGTCAACATTTTAATCATACTAGCCCTCACGATCCTACTTGCGGCGATCTCGGCACTTGCCTGCCTACTACTTAAATCCCGCCTTTGCTCTAGTGGTGGAGGGAATGATCCAGAAAACCCACTGCCTGTTGCTTGTTGTGAAACTTGTCAATTTCACTTTCATATATTCTGACTCATTTCTTACTCGTTACTCTTACAAATTCAGGTTAGAACTATAGATACACATATAATGTAATTTTCTTGGTTATTCTCTTGGCACGCCTTATGTTGATGTATGTCAAATCACACTTCTAACACGTTATATAAGCGTCTGACGATATAATGACGCTAAATATCTGACAACAGATCATTACTATACATACACATACATATATACATATGCATCGTGTTAATTTTTGCTTTTGATGCCTTGCAGATTTCACATCACACGTGGTCTCTACAAGTCTAAACTCCCAAGTTAATTACTTTGTATACTGTGTTATTGTCTTGTAATTTTAATTAATATATATTTCATAAATGTTACCTGTATCATTATTTGTACAAATAGAACACTTGATATAAATTGTGAGTTCTTATATTTTAATAGCAATCATGAATTTATAGATTGATACCACGTGTTCTATCTGTATAGTTAATTGTACAAATAATATTAGTCTAAAAGCATGATATTGTCAGTGAATTCTGTCGTTTTTTTGTCATTATTTTACTATATAATGAAGTGTCATTATTTTACATTTTAACTATATATTGAAAAGTACTTGTTGCTAACTCGGCTAGTGAGTGGGCACAGTTCGAGTCGGGTTAGCGCCTGACCCGAAGGCCACCCGAATTAATAGATTCAGTCAACGAATCGACCCGGCCCGATATTCAAGTCTTGCATGACCTTTCGCACGTCCACGACGTCGTATTTTTCGTTTTCGACCTAAATCTACGACCGCAGAGATTTTGCTGTTGTCGATCTCTCTAGTTCGGAATTCGCTTCAATTTCGCAAGAAAACAATGGATTACGATCCAGATTTTGACGATCACGCGCCTCCGTCATTTGATCGAATGGTGCTTTTCGCGGATCCCTAACTAATCATATCTTCTCAGCTTCTGTGGTTTATTTTGATAGATCTGTTTTAATTAAATTTGATTTTAGCTGATTTATCTCTGGCATTTTTAGTTTATCTTTTTACTTGACTTGAATTATGTTTCACGTGCACTGGCTGCGGTGATCCGCACGCTTATGACGAGGAAAGGGAAAGATACTTGTTTCTGAGAAATGGCTGAAATTTAATTGTCAAAATTGTGACTTTCGCTTTTTAGGATTTGAAGAATACTTGCACGGACGATCATTTTCAATTTTTGCTTGGAATTAAAGGAAAACTGGGAGTTAGTTAACTTGTGCTTTTCTGTTGTCTGTACGTTCTGAAGATATCAGTAGTTCTGATGGTATTTCTTGATGATGCGTTGAATGATAATAGAGGAAATTCATGGACTAGTCGCTACTGCTCTCTGAATGAATCTGGTTATTTTTAGTTATAAAGATTTGAAGATTTAACCATGTAACCCTCTTAAATTGTCAACAATGAAGTGCTCTCAATGACTGTAAGCCAGTGTAGATAAACCAGTAAGATCAGTTGATGGTTTTCAATGATAAGATCCAAAGAATAGTACTTTGAAAGTGTTTGACTACACCAATCTTCTATACATAATTGACTTAGTTTAGTTAAGTTATTAATTGGATCAGATTGATTCTTATTAGCTAAGCAAATGCCACAAAATGGCATACATGCACTTTTTTGGTAATTAATGACTCCAACTGAATGACTAGTTTGTTAACCAAAATCTCTCCAATCAAGTGACAATCAAGTGAATACTTTGTGTTAGACTATGGTCTTTAGTTAATTAAGAACAGTTGCCTCTTGTTTCAGTTAACTGGTGGGGGTATTATCATTGTATCAGGAGAAAAGGGGGGGGGGGGTGATGAAGAGGAAAACGAAGAGTAAATTTTCTCCCATGGTTATGCTTGCAGTTATTTTATTTTCTTGATAGAATTGTTATGGTCGTCGTCGTCATCATCGTCATCATCATCTGCGTAGATGCTTAACTTTGCTCTCTCTTTCAGATCTGCCAACTTTTAATATATTTTCACTGAACATTTTATCTTTGCACTAGCTAATTTTACCCTAATGAAGGTTTAGTCGCGTTTATCATATCAAGCTTTAGTAACAAAGTTATTTTACGTAACAGAGTGATCTCAAATGTATTTCTGAGTTAAAATCATTCTACTTCCAAGGGTTCCCTTTTTTGGTTAACGTTCCCTTTTACTTGGGTTGTGTGCTGGAGATCATCCTGCATCTTAAATCACCTTTCCTTCCTTTCATATGAGTTTGGGGAAGTAGAACCTTTATAATGGCTGTTGAAACCTACTGGAAATGGTAATGATGATGAAGTAGATTTGTAGAATCTGACATGTTTAGACGTCCTATTTCCAAAAGTCAAAGCGGAAGGGAAAAACTAAAACAGCATACGAGATGGTGCAAGTTGCTCCCAAATTGTAGTGCATTTTACCTAAAAACTTTCTTAATTCTTATCTTTCCAAACATATTTGCTGTGTCTGTAAGGATTGAGCACCAGCAGAGTATACATTCCTAAGGTTATTGGCGATGCCCAACTTTTTACGTATGAGATCCCCTCAATGAGCTTGCACATTCTTTTTTCAGGAACCTCTTCACATAACTTGGTTTCTCTCTTTTGAAACTTAAGAGAACTAGTTGGATCTGAAATATCTTCTCTGTAGGTTGAAGTAGATTGAGTTATATTCTGCTGAGAGCATTGCAGATACGAAGGTTGTACTTTTTCTGTCATAGGGAAGAGACATTAAGGCACATATTCGGAGTATCGATTGACAATAGACTATGCTCAGAAATGAGCCATTATTCCCTTTGTCCTAAAGGACTGGCGTTTTTCAACTTATAATATTATTCCTTACTAGAATTCTCCCCCGCGCAATGGGAGAACAACAATGATAAGAAATTTCAACCGTAATACACACTTAATCTCCATCAAACATACATTAGAAGTGAACAAAATAGAAAAGTAGAAATGGGCGATAATCTAAATGTCTAAGATACACAATTTAATGTCCTTTAAAAGTATAGAACTTCATGCAGTCTAAAATATTACCCTCAGTTCTTTTCCCATTAATTTTCTCATATTAGTTATTATGAAGCCCAAATTATTTTTCAGTTTCCAAAATAGCCATACTTCATAACGATAGACTTAATTAAACCATGCAACTCGTACTAAGAATAGAATGGGTAAAATGAGATATAACCTATTAAGACATATATCAAAATAGGACTTGAGCTATTAATTTGCTAAAAAATTAAACTAAAATAAATGAATAATATCTATAAATATGTTTGAGCTCAAATAAAATTTCAAACACAAAAATTCGTACACTTACGTACCATACCAAAAAATCATGATACATATATACATTTAGATTTAATACTTTCACACAATTGATTTTAAAATACCAAAAACCCTTACTAAGGAATATGTAATAAGAAATCCTCTCACAGAAAAATTGCAAACATGGTTATAGTGTTTACTCTTATGTAGTTACAATTATCATTAATTGTTCGCAGCATTAGAATGTCCAAGCTGGTGATCTGTCACCTTGCTATTCATCTCAATTATACAATGCTCATTCCCATCACAATAGAGACTTGAGGCAAAAACATATTTGTCTGGGCTGAAAATAGAATTCTCAATTAATTTCGTGTTCGATTTAATAGATAACGGATCCCTAATTAAAAATATTTGGTTAAAGAAACCATTGTGAATTGGGGATCGGATATGGACTAATAAAGGGAAAAGTAAATATCATTTAATAAATTAATGACCAAATAAAAAAAACATAAGATAAATAAAAATACGTAAAAGGAATTAAATGATTTTACCATAAATCTTACGGAGCTAGATATCTTATAGAGCCAGGAAATGAGTAGGAAAGTCATCATTCTCTTATTTTATATATATTTTATATATATATATATAGATTACTGCTTCATTTCGCTGATTAAGTTTAATCTATTTAGCAGATAATAATCAAGTTTTATGCGAGTACATTAATCATTATGTCATTAGTTATGGATAAGCTGGAGACGTATTTTAGGGAATTATGTGGAAATTTTATTCGTGAGCAATTATGTTACTAGGCGATTTGAAGTTACATCCATACAATGGAATTCTTTTTAGGTTATATATTTGCTTTTTCTATTTGTCTTTAGCTGGCATAGTGGTTATGTGATTTCTCATTGCTGTATTGTATTATCGTATTTTCCCCCGTGACATCTGTTGGGTTTGATACTAATTTACATTTTTCGTCTGATGGATCAGCAGAAAAATGTGGCACGGGAGGTTGAAGCCCAGGGGTTCAACCCAGGATTGATTGTCTTACTCCTTGTTGGTGGGTTGGTGTTGCTATTCCTTGTCGGGAACTACGCACTATACATTTATGCACAGAAAGCTCTTCCTTCAAAGAAAAAGAAGCCCGTCTCTAAGAAGAAACTGAAGAAGGAAAGACTGAAGCAAGGTGTTTCAGGACCTGGAGAGTAGACATTCTAATTACATGGGAGCTGATTCCCCATCTTGAGCTCATGCTACTGTATTTGAAATTTCCCCATGTTAGGAATTCAGCTTGGAGATCATTTTACCGTTTTCATGTACTCTCACTGTATCTCCAATCGACTAAGATCAAACTATACCCGGCTATTTTGCTAGATGACTGAGACAAATTTTGTTTGTTCCAATATACGTGTTACATGAATTTCGATTGCTTTCATCCATCCAGCTGAGCTAGCCAACATCTATTAAGTTTTGTTTAAATTTCTTAGTTTTTTTTTCTTTTCTTTTCTTTTAATAATTGTGAAAGCGGTTCAACGAGTGGTTCTTGTGCAATTGCAGGGAAATATTGCTATTTATCATTGCTGATTATCAAGATAAATGCTAGCAAACTACATTCAGAAATGAAGTCATAAAACCATCACTACACAAAACATGTGATTTCACTACTCGTTTATGGAATCACCAATGCAAAACCGAATAATGTTCTTTGCAATTGTATCACATGATGCCCGAACAAATGTCATAATAAAAGTCATTCTTTTTTTTCCCCTAAATGTAATACTCAACAGTACTTATACATGTTCAAAACAAAGAAATAAAAATATTATTATCATTCTCACATCCTCTTCCTGACAAAGTAAAAGCATGATTTTTACATAAAGAAGTTGAAGTTGAACAGAGGTTCAAGTATCTCAATCATAGAAATATTCATATCCCACATGCCAGTATAGATGCTTAGGCCCCACGACCCATGGTCTGTACGCCAGGAGGGATCTTGACCAAGACTGGTTGCACATTGAAACCAGGATGAGGAAGCCTGCGACGAACCTCACGTCCTTCCTGGCAAAGGGCACATGCGTGGCAGAAGACATGAGCTGCAAAATCACAGGCTGATTCGCATTGCTCACGTTGAATTTCATCCTCCACAAGGTTTCCGCAGCACCCACAGGATCTGGCAAGTGCTTCGCAGCTGCCCTGTTAAATGAGGGTCAAATGGTTAACAGACATATTTTAAATATTCATGTAAGGTTCCACCATGGAATATCCCCATAAACATCTACAGCAGAAAAAGGCGTAAAAGAGATCGAACGGTCCTGCTATAGAGAGGTGACCACTCCCCCTATGGAGAGGTCACGCACACATGGCCCCCTGTTATTGGCCCCCTAAGGGGAGAGGTCACCTCTCCTTTGAATTTTTCATAAAAAACTAAAAGCATTGAACACAACGTAATAATCATTCAACTCAAGATCATATGAAGTCTAGAGCCGATGCACGATGCAAACCAACCCCATAGAAAGACTGTCACTCTGTGCTTGTAAAAGAACATAAAAGTAGGTGGACAGACTCTCTTGAGGAAGGTTAATTTTAGCTCGTATTTGTTAACATAGAAAAATATTTAGAAGATATGTATTGCTTGAACATTTTGAAAAATAGTATCAATGTGAATGTTTGTGTCTTGTGTAATTACAGTAGTTATTTGATGTCAAACCAATATCAAATTCAAATTATTCGTACTGGAACGCAAAGCAACAAGTCTCATGGCATAATGACGTTATTAAATCTGGAAAACCAACTATTCCTAAGGTGGAGTGTCACAAACCTCTAGGTTAAACTTTCGCCGAATAGCTGTGCGAGCAGGATACGAAAACCAGGGTGCAAGGCAGTTCCAGCCGAAAAAGGAATTCCCAATCAAGTATAAACCAGTGTAAGGCAAGCAATGATTGGTAAAAGTGCCAGGAGCTGATCCAAGTCTCTCTACGTTGCTCCCATAGAGCACACATGGGGCCACACTTCCTAGCAAACCTGCTCAGAATCAAATGGTAAGCTGGTTGTGAAAAACAGACCAATGAAGCATCTCAACAGAAGAAACAGGGCAATTTTTTGTTAAAAATCTGAACACCGGAAGGAAATCCTGATTTTGAAAAAATATCAATTCATGAGCGTTTAAAATGTTGACAACTAGTCAATAAATCTGCAAAATACAGAACATGCTGCAAGCTTGCAACCATAGGATGCCTTCAACAAACTGGAAGAAAGCAGGAACGAGCAACCTATAGAGGAGTGATAACTACTAGAATCTTGTATATGATAGTGTCCAATCATTTCGGTTCTATCACTATCAGCAACAGCAAACATGCACTCAACCTGGAAGCGGCTAAAAGAGGATTCTATATGCACAAATGGAATTGATCCATTTTACCAGGGTAAGAAAAGTGGCCGTAGTTGATCAGTCTGAATGGCATACAATCAAGTGGTGTTTTGTTCTTATTGACTTATTTTATTTTTTCCTGTTCATTGTTCCTTACTATTTCTTAAAAAGTAACTGTCATTATCTCACGCAATCATAAGCCAGAAAAATAAACTGATGGAGACCAATAATCATTTGGTGTATCATATATTTTTCTGTTAAAGAAAAATTATTCAACAATATTTTTTTTTTCTCTTTTCACAAATTCATCTTAACATGATCATGTTCCCCTGATTGCACAGTAGCTCCAAATCGCAATCGTTACCTGGCTAAATTATTATTCTATAATATTGATTATTATCTACCAATTGCAAACAATTTTGCAGCTTAAATTATGAATCAATCGTTACCTGGCTAAATTATTATTCTATAATATTGATTATTATCTACCAATTTCAAACAATTTTGCAGCTTAAATTATGGATCAATCGTTACCTGGCTAAATTATTATTCTATATTGATTATTACCTACCAATTTCAAACAATTTTGTAGCTTAAATTATGGATCAACAAAATTGACATGCAACCCCAAAACCAGATCCCATAAAATCCCCCAATCCTAACAATTCCGAATTAATCAAAATCAAATCTAAGAAATCTATTTTCCCCAAAAAAAAAAAAAAAGAAGGAACTTACAAACTTCAAGATCGCTGCTACAGAACTCGTCGTTCCTTCCAAGACAGGAGAAGAGGCCGGAATCCCATTGGACTCTTTGCACCATGGGTTCACCCAATAAGCTCATCGGCACCCCATCAGCCGTCCAACCCACTGGCACGGTCGGTGCAGATTGCTTCATCCCCTCCGGCCCCGCACCGTGTTTGGGCGTAGCATTTGATCTCTTTTCATTGTTGGTTTCAGGTTCTTGATTTTGCTTCGTCAGGAGGGGGCTTGATTCCTCCGAATTCGCCATCGCTAGACGAACAATTGACAAATTACTATCTATAAAAATTAAAGACAATAGGGGAAAGACGTATGTATATAATCACACAGAAAAGTCAAGAAAGCGTCGGTGGATGAAAAATCTCACTCTATCGTCTGTATGTGACGTGTGCATTTTGGAGAATCTTTAATGCACTCATTCCTAAGCCCATTTTTTTAAGAAAAAACTATTTTTTAAGTTTTGGGCTCCGGGAACTGATTTTGGGCTTGGGTAAAGAAAACCAGAAACCAAATAAGAAAAATCCTATTACCCAATTCAAAATCAGGGTCTCAAATTCCCTTCATTACAATTTTGAACGCCCCCCATTCGATTTGAATCACCCAACTTCGGAGCAGCAAAACAAAGTTTTCAATCTTCAATTCTTCATTCTTCCGTCTCTAACTCGTCGGAGTTCGTTTACTGTTGGCACTCGGTAGACTGCGGCTTGGCAGACGGCAGACGTGAGTCTTCGGTCTTCCTCGGTTCTTCCTCCAAGCTCCAGCCGCAGCACCCACTGGTAAATAAAATATGCATCTTAAAATCTACCTTCTCATGCCCTAATTTATTTAGAAAATGCATTTAATATCGAACTTGGAATAGTCAATAGTGGCGGACATAATTGTGGAAATTTTACTTGTTTAGAATTCGTGCTTAAGACTGGTTAATAATGATTATGGTGACTTTAAACTCTTATTCGTAGAATAGTTCCGATCTTGCATTTAAAATCAACCTTGAAATAGTCAATGGTAGTGCACATAATTGTGGAAATTTTACTTGTTTAGAATTCTCGCTTAAGATTGGTTAATAATGGTTGTGGTGACTTTAAACTCTTGTTTCTACAATAGATGCAGTATAAATTAATACATCCGGACATGGCATTGGCTTGATTTTGCTCTTACACTGATTGTTGTTAAGAAGACTGAGGATACATAAAGTTACAATGCAAAGTTTAGTCATTTGTAAAATGTTGTCTCAATCTTGGAATATTGTGAAATTAAGAATGTCAAATACCATAATTATTCACTTCATTCTCATTTTTAGTTTTCTAGTAATATACATTAGGAGTTTAACATGTTTGCTTTATGATTGAATGTCTTTACTTTTATTTCAACCCCATCTTTTATTGTTCTTTCTGAGCTCCTGGGGTTTCAATAAATTATCTTTGAAGGGATAATATTTTGGAGGGGCAATGTACAGGAATAGAAATCTTGATTTCTACCTAGGGAAGGACTAAATGCACGAGGAAATTTTTCGTTTCCTCCCTCGGATTACGATTTGCTCAATGGGTTCCCTTTTTGTGGGAACTTTCCATTTGTGAATGCATCCTAAAGTTCAAGCTGTTCTCTTTTTTTTCCCCTTTATTTTGTTTGGGGTATGTATATTTCCACAACATTAATCTGGGTGAAAGATAATCAAGATTTTGCACAAAGGAAATCCACTAAAAGCAAAAGATAAATTGCAAAACTAAAATGCAACTAAAACAAATAAAATATCAGTGGAATGTTAGCTATTAAGAGTCCATATGCATCCTGTATTTTAGCAAAAATGAATCCTTCATTCTTTGATATTGACGAATGGTTTCGTGCTTTTAGTTCATTTTTGTGATTTCGGCCTTGCCATAATCAGTGTCTATTTAGCTTATTCAGATAAGCGAAGCAGCCTAAAATTTATGTGCTTTCATGAAATAAATCAGTAAATGGTGCTATCATCAACAGCTTTACGCAGAGGTGCTTTTCTCTTTGCCCGCTTCCGCAATCAAAGCTCCCATTTTCTCACTTCTCAGTTCACTGTAAGATCCCCCCCTCTTTGCCTCTTTAGTTTTTCTTTTAAGAAAATTGTTAGTCAGTAGCAGTTGACTGTGAGATACCTTTGATTTTAGTTTTGTGGTTGCATATTTCTTTCATTTGTTCAAAATGTTGGCATGGATATTGGATGTAAATTCTCCCTCTTGTAATTTTGTTTATGGAAGAAAATAAAAAGTTTTGAAAGCCACTGCTGAAACTGTCTCCACTTCCTTCCCCTTTTTCGAACTAAGCACTATGCTGTCAATTTGAATTGGTTCAATTGGAGTACTATTGTTATTCTGATTTGGAGATAGGAAGCTAGGTAATAACTGTATTGTTGTGCCTAAATCTCTTTATGTATTCTTGTTCCCCCTTTCAACTTACTGTTTACTGCATTGGCATTTTATACATGCGTGAGTGCGTTTTGTTGCTTGAATATATGTGATATCTGTACCTCTGTCTTGCCTCCTATATACAAAGTTCCTAAATACTGAGAAATGCAAAATACACTTCAAGAAAGCTGTGGATGAAAAGAAATCTCATACCGCATCTTTTCAGGGTTGTCATCAACCTCATATTGCTGATGCTACCGCCTCTGACAGCTTCATGTTATGCTCTTGGAGTTTGCCCCATTACATTGTCAAGCCTAGTTTGTTTTACACCACAGCGTTTCCTTCAATCAGAATTCTAGATGAACACATAGAAATACTAGATGATATAGACAAACCAAAAGACTCAGCTGATGTTTTGCGGATATGGGGTTGTAGCGAAGATGAGATATCCAAGATTTTTAAGCGACGTCCATCTCTACGGAAGATGGACATCAAGATCCTTGAGTCCAAACTTAAGATACTTACTGACTTGGGCATCAAATCCTCTGACCTTGTAAAAATCATAAACTGCCGCCCACGGTTTCTGAACTGCCGTATCAATCTATGGTTGAACGAGCGCCTTGAATATTTCCAAACCTTGTTTGGCTCAAAGGAAGTCCTGCTCAAGGCTATGTGCGCAATCCTTCTCTACTTACCTATGACTTTCACAATAAAATTAAACCTGTAATAGCTATATATGAGGAAGTTGGTGTGAGCAAAAGGGATTTGATTCCCATGCTTCTATCTCGTCCCACCTTAATTCCTCGAAGCACACTAGACAAGGAGAAGTTGTATTACATTTCTAGGACTGGGGTCTCCAAGGAATCAAGGATGTACAAACATGTGGTTACCCTCTTGGCCATATCACGGATTGAGACTATACGTGAAAAGGTGACGAATTTAGAGAAATTTGGGTTTTCAGAGGATGAGGTTTTCAGCCTTTTTGGACGGTCTCCACTCGTGTTAACACTTTCAGTTGATAAAGTTCAGAGAAATATGACTTATGTACTGGGCACAATGAAGCTATCAGCCAGTGTGGTACTTTCCAACCCATTTCTGCTGTTTTTCAATCTGGAAGCTATATTAAAGCCAAGGTTTCTTGTAGCAGAAAAAATAGAGGATATGAATCTTCTCCCTCAAATAAAGGGACCAATGATGCTTAGGGCACTGAGGATGTCGGAGAAGCGGTTCATTGGTGCATTCATTACTTGTCATCCAGAGGATGTGTCCAACGAATTGGTCACATTCTATACAAGTGCTAAAGGTGTAAAACGCCTAGCTGAGTCTTCAAAGAAGAACCTACATAAGGGGTTCCCCTTCTGAAAAGTTTTGGCATTTTAAGCTTTTACATTGTTTTGATTATTATTGTTGATTTTCCATAAACTATTCTTATCACAGGAGGAGGAGAATTTTATACTTAAACAGGCATTGATTACCTTTTCCATTTAGAGATAGATGTTCATAGCATGCAGTCGTACTAGAATTTTGAGAGGTCCTTAAGAGCATCTTTAATGCATAGCATCATAGAATAAATTGACAATTGACAAAAAAAATTGCTTATTTGGCACATTAAATTGACAATTGGAATAATTTTTCTTTTTTTTTTTAATTTTTTAATATTTTTAATATTTTTATTTATAAAATTAAAAAATTAAAAGCGTATAACTGTCATTTTTTATGAAAAGTTGAGAAAATAGTGTTAAAAGGGATCTATTGTGTGTATTTATAAAAGTTTAGGGACCCAGGAGAGCAAAAAAAAGGTTGGGGACGAAATCAATTCTTAACTTAAAGGTTGGGGACTTTCGTGAAATTAATCCAAAAAAATAACTTTATGTTATTTAGTTAACTTTTTGTTGTTTTTATTTTTTTATTTAATGGGAAAGGTAAAAAAAAAAAGTCATTTTATTTTTCTTTTAATAGGCAAAATAAATGGATTCCATTTATAGAAACCTTTTATGAGAATTTTTAAAAAGTTAAAGAGATGAGAGAAGAAGTTGGGGACAAAATATAGAAATCTTTTATGAGAAGTTTTAAAAGGTTAAAGAGATGAGAAAAGAAGTTGGGGACCAAAAAAAGTTAGCAATGAAATTATACATTCTACAAAGGTTCACCCAATTTATTTATTATTTATTTATTTTCAGGGAAAAATACTTAATTCATTCATAGTATCAGAAGAGAGTACATCTGCAATCAAAGTTTTGGAGGGGGGGGGGAGGGAACAACTCACTCAAAGGAGTCTGCCATAGAACTAGAAGCTCTGGCTAATTGGTGAGTAATATGGTTTGTAGATCTTCGAATATAAGAAATCTTAGTGGCACATAATTCATTACAAAAATTTCGGCACCCATCAACAACTAGTCCAAAATGTGTAAAACCAGGAGATGAACTAGATATAGCTTGGTAGACTACCTAGGCGTCCATCTCGACCTCAACGTTGTTCAAAGCCAAATCTTTAACCCACTTGAGAGCTTCACGAACACCTATGGCCTCCGCTAATCTAGACTCTTAACACTCCATCAAACGAAATAACTTTGACACGGACAAAAGATGACATATCATCCCGAATCACCGTACCACAGCCTGTTTTATCAAGGTTGTTAAAAACTGCCCCATTCAACGTGCTTCTCTCTGGTTTCCGCCATTTATGAAGGTGCAACGTAACTCGTCTTGAAAAGCGCCATTTTGAGCTCCTGAAGAATGAGAAAGTTGCGCTCCATTCCATTGGTCTAAAAAAAGCCGAGCCATGTTGATAACCTTGCTAACCAAGAAAGATTTAGCGTTCCAAACAACTTCATTGCGATTATTCCATATATCGCGTGACAAAGCATCGCAGCAAGTTCACAATCCGGACGGGTCAGTTGGTGAAATAACTGAAATAGCCAATCTTTAAAGCAGTGGTCAATCACAGAGTAGTAAATCTAAATTACCGGAGGAAGTCAACGCCTCTTCCCGCATCATCATCCTCGTTCATCAGCACAAAATGTCCCTCACACGTAGACAAAGGGTAATTAGCACTTAACTTGGGATCCTAAATGTTTACATTCATTTATGCTTGTGTTCTTAGCTTTTGATAAATAGCCGTTGAGGTCTCTAACATTTTAATGAATTAAAAAAAAAAAAAATCATGTCAATTTTAACAGAAATCGTCAACTTTCGTTTTTCTTTTGCATGTGCCCCTCATATCCATTAGTAGTAGGTAAAGTGCCAACTGCCAGTTAGACGTTTTCTTTTCCCCCTTTTTTTTCTTTACTCTCGCAAGGTAACTTCTTGTATAGCTAACAGCTTTCATAAATGTAGCACCAAAAAAAAAAGGGAAAAAAATGCATTCAAATGAATATATAAGCTTTCTGAATTATTCTGTAATTTTATACAAAAATTTTCTAATATTTTCGAGAGGTGCCATAAAGCTACTACACAATGATAAGCATAAAAAAAGGAATCAAAGTTGAATGGTCAACAACTATATATATGAAATTGCTAGATATTTCAATCCCACATTTTGGAATCGATGATTGTTTCAATTTTGAATAATAGACGGCGGCCACAGCAGCTATCTGAGGAAACTGCACTGCAGCATATATGTTGAACCGGCCAGAAAAGCATTTCGTATTAGAATTCTATAAATTAGAAGTAATTCTCATCCCACTCTTCTCTTAAAGAAAAGTGAAAAACCATAAGCCATCTGATCTACTTCTGTGACAAGAAAATGGCAAAACCCGAATCAATCTTGCCCATCAGGCAAGAAAGCTTGAAGGCAAATCTGTCATTGTCACCGGCAGTGCAAGTCGCATATATAGGAGAGACAACTGCTCCATGGTGCTTTTGCTGATCATGGAGATCGGAACAGTTGTGATCTTTGATGTACAAGCTAGATGAGAAGGGTCAAAGAGTAGTCGAGTTTATTGCTGCTTAGACAAGTGCAGTTACGTGCACTGTGAAGTAAAGGACATGATTGATTGAATGGTCCAAAAATACGGAGAATCTGATCTTTTAAAATTTGACTTGTTATTTAACAGAAACGTGCATGGTATGTGGCTATTTGTATTAAGCATGCTATACGTGAAGGATTTATTGCGCATATCTTAGTTAAGATGATGAGAAAATAACTTGTTATCTTTTTTACTTAGTAAAATATATGTAGTTTTTTTTTTTTTTTATCAGTAGATTTTTTTAGATGAAAAGACCATTTACAACATGAGTACTGTTCTACCATTAGATGTTTCGCAGCATTAAACCGTTAAACGCTTATATGTCATGCCATCTCTAGATAAGCGTATGGCAGTATAACGCCAATAAACATATAGCGGTAGATCATTTTCATCTACAGTATTGCTAATCACTGAAAAGGAAGATGTGAAAATGTGATGATAAAAGGTTACAAACACAAATAACAAAATTAGTAAAAATATCAATGATAAGTGACGCACATTTAAATTGTGGCATGGTTTCATACACACATGTATATAATAATTACGATAATAATGGTTCAACTTAATTAGTTGATCAAAAAATTACTATCACCATCATCGTTAGATGTCACTTTCATCTAACTTCGAGAATAAACTCCAAAAATAAAATTTTTTAGGCTAGTTTCAATAACCACACTGTTGATTCAAGAAAAGAGAATTACATTATAAAAACTGATAAAGAGAGTAATGATCTCCCGGCGCCAGATGTATGACAAAATTATCTCATCATACATTTAGCGGGAGATCATTTTTGGTCTTGAGTTACCCTTCCTATTTTGGCGATGAATTCATCCCTATCCCTACGCCATCACCAATTAATTCGGGAATCCCTGCCCCATTCATGCCTGTTTCCCATGGGATTTGGGTATTGCCTGCCCTATTACCATCTCTACACCATACGGTCCATACATGCTACTCTTACTATTTAGGATAAAAGAATTTTTTTAAAAAATTTATCTCATTCCCTACTTTTGGACAATATGATGTCGCGCTGTGTTAGTATATTAAAATTGAGGTGTACGTTGGCACCGGTTCACAAGGAGCCGACCTGGCCTTAGAACTATGGTCCCGATCAGGAATTTGTGTCTGATCTAGAATTAATGACCGAACAGAAGATTATTAAAAGACCAGCTTATATGGCGAAATAAAGAACAACTTCAGATAGGTATGTTTTGGTGGGTAAGAAATATCCGATCAGAAAAGGCGGATCAGTAGAGCCGGACCAGAAAAGGAGGACTAGAATTGCCGGAGCAGAAAGTGTTTCTGAACCAGCATGGTCCAGATTACCTTGCATCCTATATGAGGATGGAGCGCGTGGATAACACAGGAGACGGTTGACAGTTGATGGCCGTTATTAAGACAAGAACTGAGAACATATACTTTCACGTATACTAAGTAAAGCTCTTGTCTGAACTGAACATGTATAATTCCCAAAGGACCCCGGAGCTCGCCTATAAATATGGGCTCTAAGGTGCCATGATCTAGGGGTGGCATTTTTGCCTAAATCAAAGAAACTAGATAGGGAATTTTTTGCAATACAATCTACCAATCCCGAACACAGCTCCTGATCCATCTAATCCGACCTAACATCCGAATCCTCTCTCTCGACAAAGAGAGACCCTCATCCACTCACACATTTATTGTTGACTTGGGTCCCAATCATAACCCAGCGTCAACAGTTTATATACAAAGTAGACAAATAAAATTCACAAAGCACAAGAGCTGACACATTTTATCCAACAATACATGATTTGCTCAGATCACAAGCTAGTACACAATTTAATTTACAAAATCTCTGCATATATAATAATAATAATAATAATAATTAAAACAAAGAGTTACTATTTATATTACATATATATATGTGAACACAAAATAACGTATTCAGCACTGATCAATATATTACACTCCCAAAATAAAATTACACTGTGACAAAGCTTCTTCATCCATGATTTCTTTTACCCTGTACCACCAACCACAAAATAAAAGGAAAAACATAAGATGGATTTATTGAGCATATCTTAAGATGATGAGAAAATAAGTAATTAAGTAACTGTACTTGCTTGTTATCCTTTTTGCTTAGTAAAATATACGTAGGGGGCTTTTTCTTTTTCTTATTTTTTCTAAATTAGCAAAAATTTTTTAGATGAAAATGTGACCATTTACAACATTGCTAACCAAAAAAAAAAAAAAAGGAAGGAAAAGAAAAGGATGATGATAATTAAGGTTGCAAACATAAATAACTCTTGGGAAAAAGAAATATCAATGATAATTAAGTGACGTGCAATTATATTGTGGCGTGGTTTTGTCTCAATACACTCACCCAAAATTTATTCATTAAAATAAATAAAATCCCAAAGAAATCCAATATTCTTTCCTATAAAATCGCAATATTAATTACTCTTGCTAGCTAGTTTGTTACCTATATATATAGTCTATGTATACCTTTAATAATTACGATAATATAATGGTTCAACTTATATTGATCAAGCGGTTCGAATTGTAGTATACTTATATTTCAGGCTAGAGGTTCTGAGTTCAAACCACACTTGCCCATCCCTATGTCCCCTTTGTGTGTAAAAAAAAAAAAAAAAACCTTTGTACTGATTAAAATATTACTATCATAGGTTGATAATAAAAATTGCATAAAGAAAAATGATTTGATTGCTTGTACCAAAGAGCTAGCTATAGCAAATATCACGTCGAGAAAAAAAAAATCCAAAAATAAAATTTTTCACATCTCGTTAACCACTGTTGAATCAAGAAAAGCGAATTACATTATAATTTATAAAGAGAGTCTTAATTACCCTTCTTGTGAACCCTTTGGATTTTTGATTTGCCATGATCTTCTGATGATGAATATTATTAGGGTTTCTTCCACGAGATCTATCTGGTGGTGGTCTGTATCTATGAGTCTCTGGCCCTCTATAATCAATTTCATATATGATCTGTGAATCCATATCTTTCACATTCAACCCACCTGCAAACCACAAATTTTGTTAAGTAATAACTAAACAAGAAAATGAAGTACATCATTGATCGAACGAGAAGCCAAATTGGTACTCGAGACATCAACTTAATAATACTTGACGACGCGTAAGTTTAAGTCACTAGAGACGGGAGTGATTGAGTACCTCTGGAAGAGCATGGAGTGGCAAGAAGAAGAGCAAGAAATAGTGTACAAATGATGGTAGCCTTCAACACCATGGCATTCCAAATTGATGTGGGAATTGAGATAGAGAACTGAGTTGTTGGATGATCATAGAAAAAGTATGGCACAAAGGTCAATTAAGGAAGACATTTCCAACTTTTAGCAATTGAAAATGTCTCCATCCACACAGCAATTGATTACAAGGATCTGATGGAGATGTGCTGCGTTGGAACATTTATTATGTAGTTTGCAAGCATGAGAAAGTTTCTTGTACTGATAAGATAATCCAGTAATATCAAGATTCAGTATTATGGAATGAACAAATGAAAACATCATGACACTTTGATTTGTACCGAGTATATCGACTTTCGATACTTTTGATGCCTTGTTTAGACGGAGATTGGAGAAAAACGAGGAGACAAATTAAAATAGAGTACATATTTTTCAAGTAATTCTTTCTTCTCAAATCTCAAGTAATTATTTCTTTTCTTCTTGGGGGTATACCCCGTAAGGGTTAGGCCCTTATCCAACTAGGCTAACCCATGTATGCATTATTGAAAGTGTCCTATAGAAACATATGATTTATCAGACTAGCCTTTTGGCTGAACTTCACTACATAAAAACCTGCCCATCTTTTATCATCAAATGGATGGATTTCATATCTTGCTGTGCTCTTATAATTGCATATGCAGGATGACCTAATTAATATACACATTATGGAGATTCATATTTTTGGGAGAAATTTTTAAAGTGTATCATATTATTGGAATTTACTTAAAATATGTGCACCCATGTTTTTCCCGCTAGCTAGTTGTCACATTTTTATAAGAGTGTGTTGTGGTTTATCCTTGTTGGACTTGGATTTGACAATGAAGGATTTTACAGAGGGGGTAGACATATGGAGTAACTTAGGCAAATTACCTTTTAGTAAAGTAGAAAACTTGTAAAGACGAAGTTGATTAGCGTGACCCCTTTAAAGGCGAATGACCAATCTAGGTCTTTTGTTTAGAATTTGGAAATAAATATGCTTGAGCTGGAAATAAATAATGTGTCTTTTATTTGTTCTTGGGTATAATTATAGCGGTTGTGCTCTTCCGATCTCCCAATTGTACGCTAAGTTAGATTAAACAAAGCTTGTTGATCAACATAAATGATCAAGAAATTTGAAATCAGCTCAGCATAAAAACTTCATCAATCAAATCAAAAAACATTTAAAATGGATGACATTAATTATGACGCTGAAGTGCATGACCTATAGCCAGGTCATCCCAATGGGTAAGACAACGTGGCTAGCTATCGTGTCTCTATTTTTTTTTAAAATAAATAGACTTGCTTGAGCACCATTTCTAAAATTACTATTTGTGAAGTTTTATGCACCTTGTAAGATCGTGATAGCGTTAATTTGTTGAATTTAGCACCATGGTGCATTTTAACCTTGACTAGTTTACCATAGAACGAGCTACTCACATAGCTCGACAATGATATATGATTGACTTGAGAATAACTTATGCGCATGTTACAATATTAATTGATTAGCTAACAAACTCTGACTATAATAATTATATTGTTCATCTAGATTAGAAATGAATGGACCCTTCTATACTTACGGATGATAAAATGTCAATTAGATGATAGATCGTTACACATAATGTGTAATAAATTAAAAGATCCCACAAATTTCCCTCCCGACACCATATACGAATTAGTGGTCAAATGAAAATTCAGTCATTTTCATGTGCATTTATTAAAGGGTCCCAAAAATGTAAAGGCATTCATTGGATGCATATGCATGTTTAATATCCTGAAAATCTTGTCATAGAAATTTAAATTAATTATTTTAGTAGCGCGAGATGATTGTCAATGTCTAATATACGTCCTCCTTTCTTCCGTTGGTTGAGTTCTTTTGTTAGTGAAATGTAAGTAGAAGCGTAATTGAAATTTGTTGACTCGTAAAATCTAAAAAATCTTGTATTGGCCAATAGGAACACGGAAAATGATTGAAATTGATTTTTATTTTCACATTCAAATACTAAAATTTGATCTTTAAATCAATATAAATGTTAACTTTTGCCGATACTAACTAGAAATTTAGAAAGATCAAATATTTCTAAAATAATATTATAAATCCTTATTAAAAAAATCATATTATAAATCATGTCAAAGAACACACCCCACCTAAAAAAGGGGGGAAAAGGAAAAAATTGAAAAAAATTAAAAGGACAAAAAAAGAATCACTCTTAACAATCTTAAGGACTCATAGCACTAAAAGATATAAGGTTTGAGATTTCATAATCAAAATTTTCTACTTTAGCAACAATATGCAAAAGAGATAATGTTTAGTGGCTAAAGGCTAGTCCCGATCTCCCACTATACTTAGCGTGAGATCATGGACAACCCATGCTCCATGGGCGAGAGTTCATTTTTAAACTAAAAGCGCCAATTAACCAAAGTGATTAGAACCGACCTTAAATTCATTTTTGAAACCAAGGAGAGATATGGGAGGGGAGGAAAATTCGAGGAGGGATCTAATGTGGTTTGAACTCTGGATCTCATGTCTAGAATATGAGTACTTAACTATTACAACACAATTCCAACCACCCAACCCTAAACTCTTAACATTGATTAAACACATTAGATGAATAAACATATACTATAAATTGATTAAAAAACTTCGTTTTTGCATCAAAATCAAACGACAAACCGTAAAGACAAATTTAAAAAATACTCCAAACACGCCCTTAATATGTATGCATAATTGTGACACCTTTTCCGTATCACTGTTTCACATGCCCATGCATACTTGGTCTTACGTGGGGCTCTGTTTGGCTACATCATCGACAGCTATCTCCTCGTTGGACTGCCAGGCTACATCTTTATATGCTGACTTTGACATTTCAAACCCGATCCCAAATTTATTATTTGTGTCAGATTGGTACACTTCGCACTTTTCACTCTCAAAACTATCGCTTATGTTACATTTGTCATACGTTAATTGGCCGAAATTAAAATAAATTCACTCGTTCAAGAAATGTGAAAAATTGTTAATTTTTACAATGATTTCTCCCATTAGCAGGGTTGGGGATAGAGAAGGTGGAGCAGACGTGTGCTTTTCTATTTAATTTTTTTATTTTTAATTCATTAGTATTTATTTTATATGTTCTTTTTTTTTTTTTTACTTTAGTTACTAGATAAATAAGGTAATTTCATTTTTTAAGTACTTTAGAATTTAATGATAAAAAGTTAATAGAAAATGTATTGCGACTTTTCGAATTGTGTGAAGCAACACTCTCACTCTGTGATCTCGGGAAGTCAAAAATGGATAGACTTGTGTTAAATATTAAATTAAATAAGTTGAGTAAGGTTAATTATATCCACACCGAGTTAGTTTTTAATTTTATTTGGGGTTAATTTTTGCAAATTATTAGTATATTTTTAACCTTTTTTTCCTCTATAGTATTTTCTTTGATGTTTCATTAATTAATGTAATTTATCTAGAAAATTCATTAAATGGACATGAAACAATTATTTAGCCCTGTATTATTTACTTATTACTGTTCCAACTATTATTTTGGGATGAAACCAAACTTTTATTTGTTATATCATCATCAATATTGTCATACAAAAGTAGAGCTCTTATGAGAGCCAGATTAATATGGGGCAAAAATCCAAAGTGAAAAAAAACCAAAGTGAAAACTTGAAGGAGAAAAAACCTATTTGGAAAACAGGGAAAAAAAATCAAAGAGGTAACACCAATTGCAAGGGTGAAAAAATCCAAAATGAGGGTTAAATTTGGTCCTTTCTTTACCTTTTTCCCCCTCAAAAGTGCCAAAATCCACTTTTTCAACCCATACATTATTTGGCTTAAGGGGAAAAAACCCAAAAATAGGGTTATTCCCCTTTACATTATTTACATGCATGTTAACAAAGGGGAGAAAAACCCAAATTTGGGTTTTTTGGGTTTTTCCTCACATTAATCATACTCTAAATGAAGGAGGCTCATGCAAATTACAAGGACTAGCCAAGATAACGCTGATGTGATGTCTTGGCTAAACTGTGGTCAACTTCATTAGCTTGTCCTCAAGCGAATCAAACTGAGAAGTTCCTTCCTTGGCAGAGCAACCCCTTGATATCTTGAATGATCAGCCCATAGCTCGTCTCATCTACTTTCCTAGTATTAATTGCATCAGCTTCAAAAATTATAGGTTGAGCTTCCCTTCCCAAAAGCTGGTAGATTGTCTCTCTTAACCCCCAAATTTCTGCTTTGCGGCAAACAACTCCCCTTTGGCATTCATAAGCACCATCCAAACCCCAATACTTCCTTTGTCTAAAAAAATTGCCACATCAACGTTACACTTTTGTTTCCCACGCGTGTGGTTTCTTTCCTAGAAGACCGTGTCACCACTTGGTCTGCTGATAAAATTCTATATTTGTCAATTTCACATTTCGTCCCCAAACATTGTAGTTAGAATAACATGTGTCTCCAATCTTTTTTTCAACCCACTGAGTCCTCAAACTGTCATTAATTAACATGAAAGGTCATTTTTTATAGTTTCCTTCCATCTCTCCGTAAACTCTTTTGTCAAATTACTATTATGACCCTTATTCCCCATTTCAGGTAGCACGTGGGGGATTCACAGCAACCATCTTGCCCCGCGAATAGCCCCCAATATTGGGGCACTTTGCTACTATTTGCGGTGGCAAAAGGGGGGGAGGTGAATCCCCCCTTCAGGCTTCAGCACAGGGAGGATTCATACCTCCTCCTTTTTTTTTTAATATTAAAATTTTTTTTGGGTATTTTTAAACTTTTTTCTTAAATTTATGGACCAATTTCTTTTCTTATTTATGCCAAATGCTCCTAAAATTTGAAGTTGTTGCAGAAAAGGTTTCCAACCTTTTATTTCGGTGTTAAATTAACACCCATAACTCCTACATTCAGATGCCAGAAAGACCCTTTCGATCAAATTTTATCCATTTACCTTAATTGACTATTAAAGTCAAATTATTTCTTATTATGCCCCACAGAAAATTATTCAGAACAACAAAATTTAGATGCTTTATTTAAATTATTTATTAAAACAAACGTATATTTATATAAAATAAAACAAAATAAGGGAAAATCCATCTTCTTCCTCCCAATGCCACGATCGTGGCTACCATCGTGTCTGGTCAACTCCTCTACAAAAACTAGTCCCACTAGATATTAAATTTTCATCGAAAATGGAGACATTTCTCTTCCCAGATTTGTTGTTGCTGGGACTGGAGATATCCCTTCACTTTCTTTTCTTCTTTTTCCTTTTGAAAAAAAAAAAAAAAAAAGTGAAGCGATTTTTTTGAAAATGATTCTCTATTTTGCTTTTATTTTATTTAAATATATAATGCCATTTTAGTGAATGCAGTAAAAAAATAATTTACCCTCGCACAAATGAAATATTAATGGCCTTTTCTTCTGCATGACTTGAAACGTTTGGAGCCTTTTCCATAAACAAGCTTCTAATCTATACTAGAAGAAGTGGAGGAAACATTTTTGAATAATATTACCCTCACCTATATTTTGATAATTTCAAATATGTCCTTCAATTAAATATATTATTTAGTATTTTGTAATTTAATACATTTCTTAAACCTAATTGAGTAATTAAACTACGTTAATACTATATAAGATTAATTTCATTTATTCTTTTTGAATTGAAACGGCAAAAATAGACAAAGAAAACCTAACCACCACATGCTTAAATGTCCAAGTTTTCAAATGGTTCATATACATACTCAATTATTAGTAATTATTTCCATTAGATTTTCCACCCCTCTATTACTAGCATATATAAATATGCCTATAATGTCCTCATACGACGTATATATAATCTCTTTTCGATATTTGAATTATTTATTGGTGTATTTGAAATTTAAGGGAATGAGTTAATATGCTTTGATACATTGGTTGAAATGAGACATATTTTGGATAGACGAGCCACACAAGCATTTTCAAACAATTATCAGAATAATAATTATCTCTTGGTTTATGATAAGATTTTATGTAAGAGATTTTTGATTAATTTATTTATTTGAATTACATTTTTCTAGCTATTAATCTGTTCTAACCATTACTCTATAGTTGCACTAATTCAATCTTTCTTTCTTCAAAGGGAGACGAGTAATTTTGTAGTAAGTCTATAAGGGCTGCATTATTTTATGAATAAACATACAACCAAGAATTTGGAGAAGTAAGTTATCCCGGTGTTATCTGTTATGCTCGAGAATGTAAGTTGCTTCTTCTGATATGTATTATATTGTTTCATGTAGTAACAAGCACTTGAACGTTATATGGTTTGCTTTAGTATCATGACTTCTGCAACATTCTGTACCTAAAGAGATAATTTACTAATACTTATTTTGTAAATATAATATTTTAAAACTGATTAATAATTGGTTCGTAAACATTGCCTACATAGGTTTTGTTTGTATTATAAAGACGAAACTCCTGAATATTGATTTGACAAAACCACGTGCAAAGCATGTCTTTCTTCCTAGTTATATTTAATTGAAGGGCATTTTATTTAATTTAACAAACAATCATCTTATTAACACTTAACACAGTACAATCATTTAATGTAATTGTTATCTAAAACGCATACATTTTTATCGAAAGTTGTAGAAATCATTCAACAAGGATTTCATTTATTAGTCAAATAAATGAAGATCGTTAAATTAAATGTCACAACAACCGTACATGGTAAAAAAATAAGCAACTCGACAAGAAAGACAAGCCAAGTATTGTTGATACTAATAAAGTTTGATTAAACGACATCAAGAATGCCAACATCACTAGATTTAGCTTATTACGAAAAAGTCACAAAGTAAAGATTTAAAAGAAATACACTGCAAATAAAAAAAATTAAAAAGAAATACAAGATTAGAAATGGAACGACTCTTAGATATTCTTAAAACATAGAAATGCTAGTCTTTCTTCGTCTTCCTTGTTCTCCATTATCTGCCTTAGTTTTTGCTCTCCAATTAAACCTAATTAGTTCCCTTTTTTGAGTTTAGGAGATGGGTGTTTAATATAGTGATGTCTAAGTCTTGAGAATTATACGTATTAAAACAAAAAATAAAAAAAAAACAAAAAAAAACCCATATTTCCCTTCAATTTTACAAAATTGATCCAGGAAGAATCTAAATGGCAATTTTCACATCTCACCTCAAGGTCGAAGAATGCGTTGTGCGGCCTCTTTTTCCAGAATAATCACTCTGGTCCCCAACGTTTCTTTTTCTTGTACTCTTGGTCCTTTGCAAGGAGTTCAAAATATTCCATTATCATTTCAATTGGTCCTCACATTTTTTGAGCATGTCCTATGTAGACTTCTTAAGTTTTATTTTAGAACTAGTAATAGCATGTCATGCCCCCAATTTTGTTATCATTTTATCTCGAAATATCGATAGCGGAAGCGTTATCTCAATTTAAAATTGAGAGCGAGACTTTACAAATACAATTAAAAAATATTGAGACGCTTTCACTGTACACTCTGATAATTAAGTGTATTGTGGGCTACCCACAACGAAACCTCGGCCACGGACCGAAATCACATGTATGTATCTCCTCTACCTCTGGGACGATTCGGTCATAAAGCTCTAAATTTAATACCTACAAGATTGTAGAAGAGAGAGTTGAGTACAAAGTAATCAATGAATAATATGTATTGACCCACGAAAAATAATATAAGAAAGATCAACATATGACAAATATACAAAGATACAAAGCTCGGGTACATCATTAGTTTAGCCTCTACCCGTAAGTCATACGATTCAATAACGATTCAATAACAATTCAAAATAGCCAAGA